>LT642412.1:0-18968 GCA_900128585.1 Stramenopiles sp. TOSAG23-3 | reverse complement strand
CGAGCGGGGATACGAGAAGAGGCCGAGGGGCGTTGAAAAGCATTGGCGGGAAAAAGATATTGTCTAGGCTGCAAGTGGGGCAGTCAAAGTCCCATGGAAGCATTGCACGAGTAGACGTGTTGGATGGAAGAATCAACAGCCTGAGGAAGAATAATACTTGGAAAACGTTGGCATCGGGGCAGCGTAAAATGTCGTTTTGGAAAACGCATTATTGCAGCGTACAAATAGGGGCGATTACACTTAGTACCCGGCCAATCGGGTTTTGGCCCGTCCTCCCACAGAGCATCGATTTAGCACCGTCACTTCAACGGTTTTGTATCGTGTCTTTAGGAATTGAAAATGTCGACGATTGCAACGACACAATTGCGTGCCCAAGTCTACGAATCAACAACGCAAACTTTCAGGCTGCCGTGGAATACGAAAATAGTTTGTTTGAGGACGGGCAGTTGGATGGATACAGTTCAGCAGGCTCGGAAGGGGGGAACCCGTTCACGGAAGCACTCCCCAAAGAACCACGAAAGTCAGAAGAGACTATATTGCCCTTGCCGTCGTTCGGCGCATACAGAAACGCTATTTCGCCGATGCCTGACACTGCTAAAGGCACAACAGTAGGCACGGAGGAAGCGCAGGGGGTTGAAGATGAAATTTCGGAAGGACCCTTCCCGCAGTCGTTTCAATCGATAGAGAACGAAAATCCTAGCACAGAGCAAGTTATGGAAGAGTTACTGCCAACGTGGGAAAGTCTAGGTTTCAACGGAAACTTTGAGGACCATTTCGATGTATTTGCCGGAGGGGTTCCCTCCGATTCTACCTCATCCGGAAGTTCCTACCTGTCCTCCACGGCATCGTTGACCGAGTGAAATATCTGAAATGGTAATGTTACTACACCTCTAAAGGCAAGTTTAAAAAGTTAAACACTAAAAGTATTTGTTTCGCCTGCAACCCACGGCGCTACTTTCATTATTTTGTATCTTACATATGCATATAAATATTTTATTTTGACACACACTACCCTCTCCCGTGTCTCAATTTCGACGCAGACTCTCCCACATTGAATGTATCGCTTCAGTCGATACCTTTTGCAGAAGCAACACGAGCTGTTCTTTTTCTTTCTTCACCTTGAATTTGCTCTTTGCGGGGTCTACACGCGCCCATAATTCCGGTGCAAAAAGGCGATAACACTTCCCATTCAGCCCATACACCTTTAAGTCAAGCGACTTTTCTTTACATTCGAACACTATATCTTCCTTGTCAAGAAGCGAAATTCCTGGCAAATCGATGTAGGCAGAGACTTTTTTCCGTCCGTCAGAAAATGCATAGCTTTCAATAGGGACCTCCTCCAAGTGTGTGCGTAACTGCTCACGTAGTTTTCGCAAGTTCGAAAACATTTTCCGGTGCTTTGAGTCCCCATAAAGGCCTTTGTCCATACCAAGCGCACCTGATAGAATGCTCAATGAGCCCATTGTATCACCAAGTTTGTCCGCGCATTGCGCAGACCTCCAGTACCCCTTAAAATATTTTGAATCTACTTTCGTTGAAGTGTCTGCGTCCTGCTTCGCCATCTCATACTGCCCCAGTTCGAAATAACAGGCCGATCGGTTTCCATGCATGATAGCTTTTATGTTGACTGGGACGGTTTCCTCTGGGTTTTCCTGCAATTTCACAATCCCATTGGAGTAATGCTCCACCGCAGTTTTATAATCTTTCGTTAGAAACGCTTCATTCCCTAGCCGTTTATCTTCTTCGTGCCCGTACAGCAACGCGACCTCCCCGTTTTCCGCGGGGTTGGTTGCTGCCAAGGTTGCCATCTATATGCAGATCAAATGTTGATGAATAGTACTCCTTCCGTTCGCTTTTCAGAAACAATCAAATCCATGAAAGAAAACAGGAATCCAATGTTTACACTTCATTTATTGTATCACATATCACACATATCGAAGAAGTTCACAGTTCACAGGAGAAAATTAATAATAATAAAAAAATAAAAAAAAAAAAAATAAAAAAAATAATAATAATTGAGAAGAAGAAGAAGAAGAAGAAAAGAAGAAGAAGAAAAGAAGAAGAAGAAAAGAAGAAGAAGAAGAAGAAGAAGAAGAAAAGAAGAAAAGAAGAAAAAAAGAAGAAAAAAAGAAAAGAAAAGAAGAAAGAAGAAGAAAAGAAGAAAGAAGAAGAAAAGAAGAAAGAAAAGAAGAAAGAAAAGAAGAAGAAAAGAAGAAAGAAAAGAAGAAAGAAAAGAAGAAAGAAAAGAAGAAAAGCCAGTCGTCACTAATTTAATGTATATAGTCACAGCATAACATAACTACAATACTTCTTCCTATTGAAATCAATAGACCGACCTATATCCTATACTACGGTATTATATAATACTTCATCACACTATCACACTATTTATATCTATTATTATATCTATACTAATAATAGGAAACATCATAATATATATTCAATACCGTTGCACGGGTTGGATGCAAAATTGTTTCAGCTTGCTATAAGAAGTCCATTCTAGCATTTATATATAGAATATATTATTATACTCTCTAACGAAAATATGAGAGAAAAAAGAAGATATTGATTCCTGCTTCCTGCTGTGGTGGTATACATATAATGATATGATGAGAGATGGGGGGAGGAGGAGGAGAGGAGGAGTGAGAAAAAAGTAATGGAAACAAAACAACAAGAAAAGGGGTTTGTACATATATTGTATTGAATGATTTCAATTGAATGATTTCAGAAAAGATAAGACGGTATAGATTGTTTCCTTTTATGTGGATTTGAATTGGTTTTAACAGTTTTAAGCACATATATTATACATTATATATATATATTGGACGGTATTGTTTTTCTTTCTCTTTTTTTTCTCTTCCCCTTGTCAGGATGGGAAACGTTTTGGACTGTGCTTCGTCGGATCGTGATGATGCCCCGCGGGAAAAGACGGAGTTCGACTCCTTGTTCCGGTACGAATTGGACACCGAAAGGAAAACACTCTCTCCTGAAGGAATAAAGAAGATGTTAGACTTGGCAAAACACCCAGAGAAACGGCTCGAGGAGGAAAAGAAAATGTTTCTAAAGTTTGACAATGCATGTAAAGAAACACTGGAAGATATTTTTGAGAGATATGACATCGACCGCTCTGGCACATTGAACTCGGAGGAATGCAAATCTCTGATGTCTCGGTACATCAAAGCGTTCAAGATATGGTATCCTTATATCATGAAGGTAACCATCGACCGACAAATATACGAGGCGGTGGGGCAGCTGCCCGAGGCATACCGGAAGGAAGTGTCCGAGGCGGTCCTAACGAAGTCCTTGAACCATCTCTCGGAAATCGTCGACGAGAGGCTTCCCGGAGACGACAACATGGCCAAAGAAATTTTTGTTTCAATCGATCAAGATGGAGACGGAAACGTAGATAAGGATGAATTTTCAACCCACTTTAATAATTCAATACGAGCGTTACTAAATCCCGAGACGATTAAAAAAGAAATCGAACAAAAGATTGAAAGCTTTTGTGAAGAAGCATTAATAGAAATGTCCAACAAACTATTTTAGGAGGAGTCTATAATTAAGGTTAAAGGATATATCATATTTACAAGGTCTATTGCTGTAGTTATCCATAAACGTTAATAATCCATTGTTACCCTTAACTATAAATTTTGTCCGTCCGACTAAAGAATAAAGAAGTGAAAAATTTGTTGTGCGGCGGCAGCAGAGGCGTTTGGTTCTCCAATCTCCAATCAGGAATAAAATTTGCAAATTTGAATGTATATGCTTTCTTATGCAAGAAACACAAAGAAGATAGCCAAGCAGGAGGATAATCATTTCAATATTATTTTGAAGACAGTTCTTTGCGGAAACACGTTATAGTGTAGTGTATAGTTGTAAAAGAGTTGGAATGTCAGGACTTCTCCAGGGCATAAGTTTTGGTCAAGGCGACGATGCGAAGAAACGAGCAAGTCGTAAAGAGAAGAAACACAAGAAAGAGAAGAAGAAGAAACGGAAAAAACACAAGAAAGGGAAGGCAAACAATCGAGATGCGATGTGTGAATCTTCATCGTCGTCTGGGGAGGATGCACCGAGAGACCCTCTTATATCTCCGCTGAACAGACTTGGGGCCAACAACTTCGAGAGTCCAACTCCACAGGTCAGAAGCTTTGAAGAAATTCAGCAACAAGCAGCAACGTCGATACCAGAAACAAAATCGTTCGAAGAATTGCTCGCAAAGGCCAGGGGAGACGTTGCCACGGAAAATGACAAGGCTCTACGACCGTCTACGTTGGCGTCCGGGAGGGCAAAAGCAAGCTTGACCCCTTTGAAAAGGAAAGCCGATCCAAACAGTCGCTTTGACCCGAACAGAGCGGCTGCAGATATGCTCAGGAGGCAGTTGGCTGGGGGGCCGAGCTTGTCCAAACCGTCCCACGATTCTGTCGGTGGAACAGAGAGGGGCATCACCAAAAAGATAGAACGCGATGATTTGCGGTATGGATCAAAACGGGGAAAGCGGAAAACGAACTTGAACTATTTCGACAAGAACCGAGAAAGGACGGGGTATTTCAAGGCTGATGTGGAATCGTTCGGGGAAGGTAGCGCATCGGGCTCCTTGCTCACAGGGGCCGCGGGCCGGTTTCACAAAGCCGGCGAAGCACCCAAAGGGGCAAGGTCAACTTCCTATCCATCATTCAGGGGTGCCACGGATGAGGATTACGACAAAAACTTTATAAGAAATGTTCTGAAACAGGGAAAGAACTACAAATCATCTGCCGCATCGAGAACGGGCGAAGACGAAGAAGAGGACGTGGACGTTAGCCTGTATGAAAATAAAAAAAATTGGATGACAGCCCTCAAGCGAGGGGAAGTGGAGCGCTCGGAAGCTGCAATGGCAGATAAAAGGTGGGACAGGCAGGTTTCTACGGATCGATTCAACGTGCAGAATACATCATTTCCATCCCATTTAATAGTTTCAATGGGGACAGCTGCGTACATGATGGTACCAAGACAGAAGCAGCTCACAAAAGGGCATTGCATTATCGCTCCGATAGAACCAATAAAAAGTATGAACCATGCTGGCATAGACTTACGAGAGCAAGTTGCTGCCTACAAAACGGCATTGTTGCGAATGTTTGGTGATGAAAAGCCGCAGCGATCCGTAGTATTTTTGGAGACTGTTCGGAACATGGAGAGAGCCCACCACACCCACATACACGCAATTCCCGTTGATGAGGAAGTTGCAGAAACTGCACATTTGGCCTTTTCCCAAGCGCTGCGGAATGCCGACACTGAGTGGGCATCTCACAAGGCAGTTATTGATACGGCGAAGAAAGGGTTGTCGAATTCTATCCCCGCTCGGTTTCCCTACTTTCATGTGCAAATTCACAGTCTGAAGTATGAAAATATAGGACTGGCACATGTCATAGAGGATTCTTCAAAATTTTCAGACTCCTTCGGTATGGATGTTATCTCTGGGATGCTTGGTTTGCCGCCTCGATCGTTTAACAAGAAGGGGAACAAAGCCACTTTCAGCGAACAAAGGGACACAGTCATGTCGTTTACGTCGACGTTTCAGCGTTACAATCCTTGCAAACAAAAAAAGTAAAGCGAGTGGGTCGTCATGAGTTGACAACGAAACACAATAATGGCTATTATTCTTAGGTATTTAACATTTATGCCCGGTGTAAAGTTTTTCTTCCTTCGTACTACTGTGCGATTTATTTCTACTCCCTCTATGTTTTCCTTGACAAATAATCTATGTTTAACATAAATTCAGTGTTTACGTATATATTTTTTGGTTTTTTATATCATACGTATAAACTTATCGATAAACTGATTTAAAACAAAAACAAAAAATTGGCTGTTGAGGTTTATATTCCTTCAGTCACTAAAACTGATGAAATTTATTAAAATTTATGATACACAAAATCTCTCTAATCATAATATATGATATTCCATAAAATAAGTGTTCTTAAATATGATCTTCATCCGGGGTCGCCTCGGTTGCTTCCCCGGTATTGATTACTTCGACGTTACTTGCTGTCACAGGCGTGGATCCGGTCACGGTTTTTCTAGCACTTCCCACGGCACGATGAAACTTTGCCTGTCCCTCAATAACTCTATTTTTTCTTTCACCAGTAATAGGAAACTTCCATACACAAATCAGTACTGCAATCATCGTCAAGGGAAGGCCAATTTGCCACATAAAGTAAAAGGTTCCAGCGCATTCCATGGTTTGGTTCTGTGAAGCCATGGTTGAATCACACGAAGTCGAGAATATGGCCAGCACTATTACGAGTACCAAGAAGTCTGCAATGCCACGGATCGCAAGCTGGAAGCCTTTGTAAACAGATTCACGTCGCCGGCGTTTTCCTGTTTCCTTGAAGTACTCTTGGCAGTCCTCGTCAATGCACCAGCCGTCCGCGCCTATGGACCAGTAGACAAACAGGGTGGTCGGGGCCCGGATAACGAAAAGGGAAATGACCAGCGCCAAATAGTTATTATTAATCTCATCGCGGTTCACTGGTCGTGCAAGCACGGCTTGTACCGTTGCGCCAAACCCGACCGACATCACACATGCAACCATCATCGCGTTTCTTGGATCCCGCGACTTCAATCGATCTTCCTTGTTTCGGACTCCGAACGCCCAGCCCCAAACAGGGACACCGAGCAAATCACATAATATGTTTGTGATCGCAAGCACTGCAATCCCCGTTGCGGCTTCAGATACGGGTATATTTAGCGTATACACAAAGTAGTACTGGGCAGTTGCAACATAAATGGTGGTGTGAAATGTAACAAGGCCGTAAGCCATCGATGCCCACCGCATGGCACTTTGGGGTTTCCCATTGCTGGTGATAATATCTATGTAGTCTTGGAGTGGGCGACTGTTCTTTTGCTCTTCGCCCGTCGTCTGCTTCGCCTCCGAAAACGGACCAATTGCTAAAAACCCTAAAGAAATCAACGACGCAGCTATGACAGACAGTAGAAATCGGTACCCATTCCCTCCTTCGGGGCGGCTTCCAAACTCGCTGGATTGTGTAATTAGCAAGTTGAATACGATAAACAGCGTAAACGCGAAGAAGAATAATACTGCAGACCACGTCTGGATCTTGACTCTGTCCTGTTGGTAAGGAAATATCTCCCATTTAGCCACATGCGACACCTGCCATATGGTCTCCCAGCCAATTCTTCCGATGATGCCCATAAAGATAAACCAACCAGCCAGCGAAGCGCTGTCTGTTTCGGCACAAACGCGGTCCCCCCCATCACCAGTTTTCGGGGAACCCGCCGGGCCAGGATAACAGAAGGCGGTAAGGGACACCATCGACGCACAAATGTCACTCCCGAATTCCGGAATCTTCTTATTCACTTCGCCAACCCTATGGAAAGTGTGGATCACTCCTGACGTAGTGTTTAGATTTAGCATTTTATCGCACGGAAAGCCTTTGGTTTTGTCGAGGAGCCCATCTCCCCAGGCTTGCCAATCTCCCCACTTAGGCTCCCCACTGTCACTGATACTGGTACTCACACGGTACTTCGAGAATTTCTCGTCCTTCAACTTTGCCGTGCTGTCTTGAGACGTCGCCATGGTGGCGATATTGGGTGGAGTATGGGTAAGGAGTGTTGCAAAAACGAGGACGATGGTTGCCCATACCGCATGCGGCGCTCTACGGCCGCACTTTGCATTTGTGCAGCCCAGTTTGTTCAAGCAAATGGCAGTTTTTGGAGAGTCTTGGATAATGCCCATAACGACGCCCAAAAACCCTCCAAAGAGCTTTAGGAACATTTGGCCAGAGACGATCGACGTCCCCTGTGCTCTATAGACCGAAACGTACAAGGTGGATAGACTTCCAATGAAGTAAGCCCCCAAGTACGCACTGAAATTTCCAAAACTGAAGCGACACATACGGAGCTTCGAGAATCCAGAGTGTCCGTCCATGCCGATCGTGGTGCTCGTCTCCACGTCGCCCTCGGCGGCCGTCTTGTTTACCACGTCCGTCATGTTGTTGTCGTTCTTTTAGAAGAATAAAATACAATTAAAGACAAAACCAGAAGAGAAGAAGGTTGAGGTGACAAATTGATTTATTTGTTTATTTTTGTGTAGGTCATTAACTTATGACGAGGGAATAGATAATTTAAACGAACGGTCTTATTACAAAATGAGTACGTTCACGAAATTAACATTAAGTTCAACTCTTCTCTGCTGCTGACGAGATGTGTAGGGGAGAAGGAGGAATGATTTTTTGATGTGGATATTTTATTATTATCTCGGCTGACGACGAGAGATGTGGAGGGGAGGAGGAGGAATGATTTTTTGATGTGGATATTTTATTATTTTATGAAACCAAAATAAGGATTATTAAAATACCTTCAATTGACCTAACATTTTGTTTTGTAATTATCTATATCAATAATATTTAACTAATAAAGTAAAGCATGAAAAATAGGATATATAGATAGATAGATACCTTAACCCTCATTAAATGAATTATTCAAAACTCAAAACAAGGAAAGTTGAGAAGTTTAGAAGAAAGGGCAGTGAATCCGGACGACTCGGTCTGTTTGAAATTTATACTTTTACTTAACTCTATATATATGGCAATAGAATGGAAGCTTCTAATTGTTGGGAAAAGAATTGTGGAAATCGCATTCTTCTTCGTTTATTTATGTTAGTGATATAATAGGGTTGTTATTGTCTTCATTATATTTATACTACAATTATTGAACTGTGTAAAATAGTTCATTCAGGTTTCAGGATTCCAAATTTGATCCTGTATTTAGAGTACAAACTGTTATACTAAAAAACAATTATATTATATGGTTTAAACCGATCAGGGATTCCCACTGTGTAGTCAGTCGTATTGCATTGTATTATTTAAATACAACACAATAAGAGAGCGCACGAACACAGCCAAAAAAACCAAATTCTTTTTTATTTTATTTAGTTGCTTTTTTTGTGCCGCCCTGACCCTAACGAGAAAAAATAAGTTTTTAGAGTTCATTTTACTTCAACGTCGTACTCGGCTTTAAAACGTTCACTTCAATTGTTTTCATTGCAGTCAACGTTACAAATTTTCCGCTAGTATCAATGTCTCGGACACGAATTACAATTTTTTCACCCGATTCTTCATCCATGCAGCCGTCGGATTCCGTGCATAAATATCGTAGACGGTACAAAGCCGTGTTCACATCTTCTAGAGTTCCGGAAAATGACATGGTCCGGTCTTTAATTCCCGAACCCTGCCCCCGTGCCCCTCCGAACGAGAGGGCGTTAATAGAATTCAAAGTGAGGCGCCCGTACATTGCCTCTATGTCAACTCGTATGTGGTCAAGCGGGCCCATGTCAACATCATTGATTACAAACCCATCAATTATAGTAAGGACACCAAGGGTAGCAATGTTAGTGAATGGCCCGCCTTCTTGCGCAGTCCCCGTCCCCGTTCCTTTCGCAAAGTACATTTCAGGATTGTGCGGAGCGCGCTCAATAGTCGGTGGGTCGTTCGTTTCATCAATCCAGACGCGGATCGAACTACTGGACTCTTCCCAAACATCATAGTCACCCGATAAAGCAGTATCATTGACTACTATCGAAATGTAATCTTCCCCGTTTTCATTGGGCAACGCGCGGTAGTTCAGGAACCGGAATGCTTCATTAACATCTACTTGTTTCCCAGTAAATTTCATGGAGCGGTCCTCTACCCCGTCGCCCTCCAGAAACGCCAGCCCGTGAGTATTTGCAATGCTTAGCGCACCTTTTTTGCAATATAAAGAGACAACAAATTCCCCATTTCCGATGTCCGCGTCTTCGACAACAATAGCTGCGTCCAAGCCGGCCAGAAATTCATCATTTTTAGCACTGACGCCACCTCTTGGCAATTCAATATCCGCACGGCCTTCGTTGCCACCCCAGTAAAGCGATCCATGGTAGACACCAAGGCGTGTTGGAAAGTCAAGATGGTGGCTCTCTTCATCAATATCAATGTCCGAATCGGTGTGCTGAAATGCTCGCCTGGACCCCCCAGTGGTCCCATCGCTTATCCACAGCTCTGCGCCGTCTTTGCCCATGTTTGCTGTAAAGTACATCTCTTCGATCCCGCTGACCGTGGGGGGCGTGAACCGTGTAAAAAAGTTAGGATTTCCAGAGCAGAAACCAACACACAAATCTTTTAGCATGTTAGTACCGCTCAGCGTACCATCTGTTCGCCACATTTCTTGCCCCCATTCTCCATCATTTGCCTTAAAAAAAACACTGTCCTTATACAGGATTAGTTGAGCAGTACCTTCACCATCGCTGCTACCATGGGCCCCCGGCCAAATGTCCCGCACCAGGCTAGTAGTTTGCTCAGTCCCCCCCGAGGACCACAGCTCGTCCCCATGCACCCCGTCGTTTGCAAAAAAAAACAGCGTATCGCCTAGCATAAGCAAACTGTGAGGTTTACTGCCAACAGAGCCCGGGCAAATGTCTTTGACTAAACTTGTCCCGCTGCCAGTACCTGCCGCACCATCCCCAAAATTGCCAACGACGCCGTCACTACGCCATAGCTCCTCGCCCCGCGGTTTGTCACGCGCCTGAAAGTAAACCACGGGCAGAATGTTGGTAGCGTTCTTTAAAGTAATGTGTTTCGGGTTAGAATTACCTTCCCCGTAGTATATGTCTTCTACAATTTGGGTCCCGTCTTGCGTTCCATCACTCACGAACAGTTCCCTACCTTGGGGCTCCTTCGTTGCTGCAAAGAACATGGTCCCTGATGGTTCGTGCGCTACCAGAAACTCGGGGTTAGAACTCCCAACCCCGGGTCGTATGTCCGCAACGCGATAGGTACCGTTTTCGGTGGAGTCACTTCGCCACAACTCGTTCCCGCCCCTTATGTAACAAGGTCGTACTGGTAGACCAGGCATTCTGGCGGTATCTTTCACTTCTTGCTTTCTGCACCTGCTGCTATCAAACTCTTCCGCGTCCTGCCCACGAACACAGACAATGCCCGCAAACTCACTAGTATCGAAATTAGTCACGATTAATTCTGCGTCTTCTTCAGTCCCTGCGCTTTTATATGCACCTGTAATGTGAGAATCAGAAAATCGAAACATACGCCTTTTGCTTCCACCTAGGTAATACCCGTTCCAACCGCATTGGTTGTGATAGCTCGGTTTGCCTTTCAGAACGGTTGTCCCTCCCGGATGAGACCCTTGGTCGCCCGATTGAACCATCGCAAGGCCCTCGTCGGTATCTGCCCAATGGTAACCTGCAGGGCAATCGTATACATAGTTTGGCTTCCACGTTGTGCTGTTTGAAACCGCATAGCGAACTGTAGGATCGATAGAACTTTGACGAAATCCGCCGCAAGAGTCGTCAAAAATCATCCATGTGGTATCTACACCATTTGCGGCGAAGTACAGTGTATCGCCCATAGTACTAATCCACGTAGGATCGCTCCCACGGCTACCGGGAAACATGTCCTTGACGAGTTCCGTGGCGAATTGGTCCTGCTGCAACTCATCGTGAGATGTCCTCCACAGTTCTCTGCCGTTCACCCCATCGTCTGCACTAAAATACAACGCCTTTTTATAGACTTGGAAATATCGGGGAGACGAGGGGGATTTCCCCGGGTAAATATCTGCCACAAGACGCCCTCGCCAGTATGGCCAATCTGCATCAGGGCGAGATCCTTCTCCGCGAAATAGCTCGTATCCCGACTGATAAACGTATCTGCTGGGGACATGAGGCTTTCCATGGTATTTTGCACCAGTAATGCGAAGTTCCAAATCTTCCAACAAGCGAAACTGCGTCGTGTGGCCCTCGAATATTGGCACTGTAATGACGGGGGCATCGTTGATTGCAGCAACGCGAACGTTAATCGTGTTCACGCCTATACCGGCTGTCTTTGCCATACTTTTCCCAATGCCATTATCGGAGCATGTTATCGATATTTTGTCTTCTCCATTAAAATTCTTTTTGCCTGTGTAGGACAAGTGTTTGAGGGCACTATTCAGTTGCATGACAGTTCCCAAGAATGTCATGGCCTCGTCGTCCACACCGTCGCCGGTTTTAAAAACAAAGTTCAATAAATCATCACCGGGCTCTTTTAGGTCCGGGTTTCTTGCCCTGGTTTCGTTCGATTGAAAGTCATTTTCAAAAAATGCGCTGACGCTTAAAGTCCCATGGGTTGCTTGTATAGTTACTTCGAGAATATCAAAACCATCATCCGCATCCACGTCCGAGACCTCGACTTCATCTATTAATAACGTCTGGTCCTCGTCGATGTAAAGGATACCCCGCGGAACGTTGACAACAGGGTTATCATTGATTTCTCGGACAAAAACGTGCAAAATGTGCTTGGCAAGTTTGGCCCCGCCATCTCCAACACTGCCCCGGTCGTTTACAATCACAGTTACATTGTCAGAATCTCTGCCACTACTGTGCCAGTCTGGGGCACTTGTATACCTTAACCCCGCAAGTGCTTCGTTGATATCAAACATTCTCCCGGAAAAGTGCATTCGTCTAGCGTTAACCGAGTCATTTAATTGCAATCCTTCGACCACTGTTAGACCTATAAACGTTAATCGTTCTGTATACGCTGAGTCAATTGATACGACTCCAACTGCGGGCGTAATAGTGACCTCAATTTCTCCATTGTCTGCATCGACATCCTCAATTACCACAGGCAGTTCAATGGTGACGTCTTCATCGGCAAAGTACCCAGCAAAGTTCTGAACCTTCTTCTTAAAGCTTCTGTAACCCGACGTGGCAAGTGTATCCAAAGTAGATATTGCAGGCGCATCGTTCACAGCTGTTATATTCAGGGGAATTGTTTGGGCATCCGATAATGCACCACCTACGCCTGAATTGCCTAGATCGTTTGCGTAAACGGTAAAATTGTCTCGCCCATAGTAATCTGCATCACCTTGGTATGTAACACCATCCAGGGCGAGGTTAACTTTGTCGATATCTCCCCGAAACGTAACATTGCGCAAATCTTCTTTACCGGTACCTCGGGTGAAGTAAAGCCCCTCTATACTGCTCAAAGAAATTTTCCCGTGCTCGACGGACAGGGAAACTTCTATTACAGCCCCGAAGATGTCCATTGCGTCGTAGTCGATTATTTTTACACCAAATATGGGATATGCTACGTCTTCCTCTATTGGGATCATATCAACGGCCACAATACGATCGCACTGACGTTGCAACGGAGCATGCCGGTTGGTAGCCGGTTCGTCTTCGCAGGGTTCTTTGACGTACGTCCCACCGGGAACAATTACTATGGGGGGGTCGTTTACGCCATCGATGTTTTGGATTAATACGGACGAGGTAGCGGTCTGGTTCCCACCTAGGCCATTGACACCATTGTCGTCCATGTAAAACTCAATTTTGTCTCTCGTTTCTCCTATGCGCTCCGTTGTATAATCCGGGTCAGGATAATATTCCAAATCTCGCAATGCTCGGTTGACGTCCACTAGTGAGCCTCGAAACCTCATGTGTTTTTCTTGAATACCTATTCCTATTTCAAAACTTAATGCAACCATTCTCGTCAGTGACACTGTACCATGAGCGCATGTAATCACGACGGTTTTTGCCAGGTTAAGGTTTCCGGAAGCGGTATCCAAATCGTCAACATCGTCCACAGTGATTCCTGATATCACCAACGACGCGTCTTCTGCCACGGTGAGTGTGCCAACAGGCATAGTCCAGACAGGTGCGTCGTTCACGGGGTCAATTCGTAGAGGTATGATACGCGAATCACTCAACATAGTTCCATTTCCAGTATTGCCCAAGTCGGTGACATAGATGTACATTTGATCATTGCCATTAAAATTGTGATCACTGACGTACAGCACCGACTTTAGCGCTGCATTGATATATCGAAGACTTCCTTTCGCACAAAAATGTTTGTCGTTTGTGCCTGTGCCAGATGAAACAGTCAGACCTGCAAGATTATCAAGAGACAACGTTCCATTGTAGGTTTTTAGGGTCACTTCCATTAACGCCCCTGGGTTTTCGTTTATGTCAACATCATCAATCTTAATATTTCTAATCACAACTGGGTCGTCTTCATCGCATATAATAGTATCCACTACGTCTAAACTGAAGTGCCCATCGTATTCGTAGCTCCTGTGATCACCCGGAACGTGGACAAGTGGCCGGTCATTATCCGGTAAAACTTCGATGTACATCGTCGATGAAACTTTGAAATGCGGCCCACTTCCAAACAAACCATTGATATCTAGATCGAACAAAGTTATGTCCAGTGTATCGGAGAGCTTATTATGGGTATTCCAGTGAGGGTCAGGTTGGTACACACACTCGTCAAGTGCCCTGTTCAAGTTGGTAAGGGTCCCGCGTACAGTAATGTACCCGTCAAGCAAACCATCTCCTTCAGTAAACACTAGGTCGGTCACACGTGTAAGGGAGACACTGCCATGTTGGGCGCTAAGCGTGATTTGAATCTGGTCAGATTCGTTATAGTCCACATCTTTTACAGAAAAGCCACGAAGTACAAGCTCATGATCTTCCATAACTACTAATGACTCATCACGAGGCAACAAAATAACTGGAACATCGTTGATTGGGGCAAGGAGTATCGGAATGAATTGGGAATCGGTTTTTGTTGAGCCAGAGCCAGAATTACCAGTATCAGTTACAGTAATGTTGACACCGCAATTTCCATGGTAATCTGGGAATCCTTGGAATTGTAAGCCACGCAATGCCTTATTAACAATGGGTAATTCCGCAACGAACGAAATCACTGTATCGTTGCTACCAGTTCCTTTGAGATAACGGTGGATGCCCACTAAGTTTTTTGTGAGCCATACTGTACCATTAACACCCTCAACGGTAACCGTCAGATACCCATTATTATCAAGGCTATCTCCAGCATCAACATCGCGAACAGACACACCCACAACGTCAATTAAAGTATCTTCAGATGAAACAATTGTATCTATTGACTCGATAACATTTGATAAATCATCATCGTAAGTGTTCACTGGGTGCAGTTGCTGACCCGGAACACGGATCACGGGCCCATCATTCACAGCATCAACAACAAAAATGATGTCGTCTTCGTCTGTCTTTAGCTGTTGTAATGTTTCCGTTACGAGCACCGTGACGCGGGCTACACCCGAATGCATGCTATTCCAGTTTTGATTCGGCCGAAACACACTTTCTGATAAGGCCTCATTTACGTCTTCAACAGTGCCCGTAAAGTTCATAAAATTGTCTCGCTTCCCCGTCCCATTGTGAAAATTGAGATCGGTTATTCTTGTTAAACTAAAAGTTCCTTGTTGTGCGGCAATGGAAACTGTCAAAAGATCCCTGTCATCTGAAGGACGAAGGTCATCGTCGCGAATAGTCAAGTCGTGTATAACTACTTCAAAGTCTTCTTTTAGGCTAACTTTGTTTCTGGCGACATTCACGATAGGATAATCGTTTTTTGCTTTCACAAGAATACTGATATCGCTACGGGCGATTTTCGCACCCCCAGACCCAAAATTTCCGAGATCGTTCACAGCTAAGGTTACGGTATCGTTTCCAGAGAAATTTGGATCGCCGACATATATCACATTTGCAAGTGCTAAATTGGCTTGGGCAAGGCTGGACCTGAAAGTTATTGATTTATTTTCCAATTTGTCCCCGCCAACATTATCGTTTGAAAACAATACACCGTTTAAACCCTCAAAATATCCAATACGTATGACACCATTTATTGCATTCAGAGAAAACTCGAGTATAGTTCGATCGAGCTGGAAATCGTTCAAGTCATTGTCGACAGCTGAGATGCCAGCAAGCGGCAGTGGGCTTTCCTCGTTGACGCTGAAATGGTCGTTTTGTAGGATTATTTCTGGAGCATCATTGACAGCATCTACCACGATCAAAAACGTAGTATTGGAGACCGACCCTGCATCATCTTCAACCCTAACATGCAATGATTCGAGACCACTAAAATGGGGTTTGGGCTGGTACACAATAGACGTCAATGTCAAGTTCGTGTCCAATGCTGTGTCCCCAATCTCTACATGCGCAAAGAAACCCCCGGAGGCCACCTGTAGCTTGCCGTTTTCAGCCCAGAGACTTACTTGTAACTGTCCTTCTGGGCCAGTATCGCTATCGTAAATTCTAATGCCAGAAATGTGCAAGCGTGTGTCTTCATCGACCGTCAGACCCAAAGTGGCATTGTAATATATGGCAGGAGCAACAATCTTGGGCACAGTATTAATTGGCAACACATTGACGTATACGATTGAGCTCGCCGTTTTTGCACCGCCGTAACCAGTAAAACCATGATCATTTACTGACAGATAAATTTTAACGTCGCCTGACCAGCTGTAATCTGGTATATACTCCATTACACTCAATGCGCGATTCAAAAATGCGAGTGTGCCTTTAACAGTCACTGTGGCCCCGTACACACCAACACCATCCAAGGACGAATCGTGTGCCATTCCCGTCAGTGCCAGACCATCTATACGCGGTAAATGAATTCGGCCGTGGCTCCCGCCCACCTGCACTACTGACACAGAACTTCCGGCCCCAACACCCTGTAAACCAGAGCCGTCGACAACTATTCTAGGATGCCCATTCGGGTGCTCTGCTGCAAATACGATAAGCCACCTATATCCACTGACAGTATTTGGGTGTGACCGAAGAACATCAATATCTTCTCCAACCGGTTCCAGGCCTAATAAAGCATTGCGAATGCCTGATGAGGGGATGTCGTATGGCAACGGCGGTGTTCTGGCATTGCCTACGATAAGTCTAAATGTCCCAGAGATACCATTCCCTTTTCGCACAGAACGAACTGTTATAGATGGCATGGCCCCGTCCGCAATTGTGGTGATTGCTGCATCCGATACGACGCCAATATCAACAAATACGGCAATCTCATCGGCATTGCCGGCGCTAGGTGGAAAGGTTATTATCCACGCGCCTTCTCCATTGTTGTAGGAAATAGAAGGCGAGAACGGCAAAATTTCTTGTAACTTTGTCTCGAAGTTCAAGTCCCCAGGCACAATCGCGCGTGTGGTTCGACCATAGGAGGAAAGTTTGAATTCTCCTGTTGTCGCTACTATTTTTTGAATTTCAACCTGTTTTGATGCTGTGGGTACAGTTAGCACATCGCTTTGATGCACACGTAATTGCGGCATGGAATGTGGCGCATTCTTAAAAGTGATTCGGTACACAACTAATTTCCCGCCGTTTTGGATATCACGAGACACGTCGACTTTAATATCCCCAATATTTGAAAGCGCTTCTAATTTGGCTTGCAGGGATTCGCCCTTCCCACGACCGGGCAGCAGCGAAGGCGGTCTTTCATCGACCCGCATTGCTTCGGCATGTATATCAATAGGCTGTGTAACGCTTAGTTTCGGACACCCGTCCAGTGTTTCAGGGCGAGGCGGATAGGACCAACAATAGCCAGTTGGGACATTCACTGCTTCTACTATCTTCATGTTGGCAAACCAGGCTGCAACATGTCCTTCGGCGTGCAATACTATTGATGACTCCGTGCTCTGTGCGACGAACATATTGCTGACGGTATTCCATTTACGCAGCTTCGTAGGATACAATTGCTTAAACCCAAAACTACCTTTCTTGTACTCCCCGTTTTGCAGAACAACTTGCCCATTGAACCATTCAGAATGATCCTTTCCAACCGTTCCGTCACCATCCGCAAAAACATCGTAAGTAAGTATATATGTTCGCTCTTTTACGGTTGTAAAAGTCTGGTAAATTTGCAGGTAACCGGGTGTTGCCGACACAGTTTCGGTCGGGTATCGTTGTAATTTCATCGCATTTTGTTTTCCTTCTTTGGTGACTAGGTCAAGTTCCAAAAGGGTGTGCGTAAACGACCAGTACTTTGGAACGTCTGAACCACCCGTGTTAACTTGTGTTGATGTAAAATCGCCATTTTGAAGGCGGTTGACACCATTATTCACTATCGAAAGGTCACCGTCCCAGAAGCCATCAGAATTTTCGTCCCCCCCTAGAATATCAGTGGCTGACAAATCGAACGCCAACCTATAATTTCCTTCTAAAGTGCAGGATGCACATGATGTATTAATTGTTATGGTCTGAATTTGATTTATATGTGACCCAAATGTAGTCAATGCGTGCACTTCTGGCCTACCTTTCCCTCTTCGCTCTTCCGATATATCAATAGAAGCCAGATCGCAATCAAGAGGGGCGCATTGCCCCCATGTAGATGAACCTTCTGCAAACGTCAAATCGTTTCCTAGACTGGTTGGGCACCAAGATGAAACCTCACTTCCCGTGAGAGGCAAGCAGTCATGATACATTTTATTTTTGTATTTGAAAGGGAAAACACACTTCTTGGCACGTGTTGTGAGCCTGTGACATGTTGTTCCCAGAGACGACGCGTAATTGAGTAGTTTCGCGTCACCAACAGCTGGAGAATAAAATGTGACGTACCATATGTATCCGTCATTCAGATTTGGCCCATACCGTTTTACACTGACCATTGATATCGTCGACAGTTCCTCCAACCTAGATTTGACAGCCAACGCAGACGCATTGTGGGCAATGGCAGCAGTTTTCTTCCCTTCGTATTCCAGCTGAAACGTACCGTGTAGACTATTTGCGGGTGTAATTGTGGTGACAGCCACTTTCGTTTCATTCACTATGATGGTTGGGAAATTCCAAGGCGCATTTAGAAATGTCACATACCACTGCTTTGCCACAACTCCTATTATTTCTACTTCGACATGAGCAGGCAAAATTTCTCGCAGCTTCGATTCAAGCGATTCGCCGATACTGTGCCCGGGATAGTTCGGGATGTTTTGTTCTTGAATCGTTTTGCCCACTGCTTTGCAGCTAACGTGGACCCACGTTGCATTACCCGTAGATTGCCCCAACGCCAAAGAAAAAGTGCCATCTGACATGTTTGTGGCGTCGATATATTGAATCTTGTTAACATGAACAGTAGAAATTGATACTTTTTGCACTTCAAGAGCAGCACTGTGGCTTGCGG
>LT642411.1:0-18996 GCA_900128585.1 Stramenopiles sp. TOSAG23-3 | reverse complement strand
TTATCATGTACATATACACACCATTATATATGAAATTTCCTACTTTTTGCGTAGGAAATTGTTCCTGAGTCTTAATTTCATCGTTCATCCAAGTTTAGGGTTAGGATTAAGGTTTTATTTATTCTACTCTTAACATCAAGATAGCATAGCAAAAAACGTTATTAAGGGTGTTGTATATATTTATAACAATGAGTTTTTATCGTTCATTTACGTTATGCTGTGATATGTATACGTTTTGTTGATCAAAAATGAATGTTTTGATGTTGTCGTGATATCAAATATTTTCTATATTATTTATAAACACACATACATCTGATAGCATAAACCAAATAAACATTCTTCTTTGATTTATATATAAACAGCCTTAATTATAAAGAAGGCACGCGCCCACCCAGATCATCGAGAAGAAATAGTTCAAGTCAATCTTTCACGTAAAATCATTTATTTATATTCTTTAAGTTCATAATGATGCATTTATATAGTTAAGCATTATTATGTAATCTACATTTTCAGAGAAACGAGAAGCGCGTGCCAATTGATAACCCAAAATCTTCTATGCCGATTGAATAAGGAAAGAGAATAAAAAGGATGAAACAAGTTCATTTTTACGTTATGAATAGTTACTATGTATCATGGAATATGGTTTTTTAAAATATTAAATAACCACAGCATAAGCCTGGACAAAATAATCCTCAATCAAGGTTTGTATTTATGAACAGTAAGGTATACTATATTTAACAAAATAAATGCTGTATGTATGCAAAAGGTATAATCTGTCGCTTCACAACTATTCTTGTTCATTCTATTTATAATATATTTATATCAATCAATGACAAAATATAAATACATCTCATAGCACTCTTAATTGTCTTATATTTATTATTAAATCATAGCATCCTTAACACAAAAAGGGGTCGAAGTGGTGGTTTATTTTGTCCATCATTACTTCACCTTAATAACAGAATAAAAGGGAAATAATATCCGAAATTACGATTTTGGAAATAGAATAAATCCTCTGTTCGATTGAAACATAGACAGAGCATTGATTCCTTGTTCTTTTACAAAACTTAGTAGAATTTTAAGAAGAAATAAGAATTCGTAACAGCAGATATAAATATCCTATCAACAATATATCCTAGTATACTATATAATGGATTACAACTACAATATTAGTCCATATTGTTAACTATGTTTAATACCTATGTAATGTAAAATTATTCCTTTTCTATTTGGACAGCGGGGCAGAAAAATGGGCTTTTTTCTTTTTGTTATTGTTGTTGTTGGACTCATTTTATAGATGTTCCATTTATAACAAACGACAATGAAACAAAAAGCAATTTTTTGGTTGTTGTAGTGAAGTAGTTGTTTTAAATAATTAAGAAAGAACAACATTTATGGTTTCTTTAATTTCTTTCCTGTGCTTTTTTGTCGGAACCGATTCAAGCGAAAGGTACACCTCCACAACTGAAACGAATAAAACCTCTACCATTTCCGTCGAATCAACGGGATAACACACCATACCATTTGCCAAAGCAGAAGCAACAGACTAACGCACGCACGAATGAGTAGTTTCTCCTCTCCCGCTTCGGACCAATGCCGGAAGCGCACGTCCCCAACTCCCCACGGCTCCCACTCCGGCGGCGAGCGAAAGAAGGGGTTGCCCCAGAAGAAGTTGAAGTCGTGTGACAGCAACGGGCCGAACTTTGTAAATAGTAACAGTAATAGAAGGACAAACCGAATGGACGTCGTTGAGGAAGAAGAGGTTAAGAAATTTGCCCGTCTCCGCAGCCAGCTCTGCGTGAACGAGGAGGAGAGCATGATCGTATCCGGGGTCGGGAAAGGGTTTCCAATTTTGCACGTGACCAAGGCGTGGGAGGACATGTGTGGTTGGTCGCTGGAGGAGTGCCGGAACAAAAGCTCGAACATAAACCAGGGCGAGCACACAAGCAAGGAAACCTTGCAGGTCATGGGGAAGCAGCTCTCCGAGGGGAAGGCGTGCAAAGTCCAGCTCGTCAACTACCGCGCCACCGGCGAGCCGTTTTGGAACGTGCTGTCGATTTTTCCGATCGAGGAGAAGGGGAAGACCGTCCTGTTCGTCGGGTACCTGCAGGACTACACGTACAGGATGTCGAAGCTCATTTTGGTAAAGCCCCGCCAGTTTTTCGTCCCAGGGCACAACTTTGGGGACAAGTTCATGGGAATCCTGAAGGACAAGTTGGCCGTGGAGAACTCTCCGGCCCAGGACGGGCGGGGCGCCTTGGACGAGCGCCTGCAGGCGAACGCCCGGAGCAGCCTCGGGTTTGCGTACGCGAATTACGACTCCGAGTACATCATGCTCCGTATCCTCGATTTTGTTATCTCTCGCTCCATGACCGTGGAGGAAGACCCCTCGAGGAAGTTGGCCATTTTGGCCACCAAGCAGCTAGCGTCGCCCCCCGGGACGACCTCGGAGGCGAAGGATGGGGAAGCGCGAATGGCCCTCCTTCGCTTTTCGTTGCAGAAGCACGGGTCCACGAATTACTTTGTGTGCGAGCGCATCGGTGGGGACACCTTCATGTTCAAGGAGCTCTTCAACGATTTCAGAACGTACATGAAGGATGTCATTGATAAAGAAATGCAGGGCGACAGCTACCAATACAGCAGACTGTCCGATGCGTAAGATAAAAAAAAAAGTAGAATGCTAAAACGCGTGTAATGTAACAACACAACTAAACTGGAGGGAGGGCAATTAATTTATTTGTGTTAATTTCGTTTATTATTAAAATGTAATCTATTCTCTCTTCTTCTTCTTCCAAACTTCTTCTAAACTTCTTCCTTCGAAAAGTATACGGGTTAGGGATTAGGTTGAGTGGCGACAATTTTATCATCCGTTATTTTATTATTTAAATTATACTTTAAACTACTCGTTATAATTATATGATCTCATAGTGTAATGTAGTAAATAGGGATGGATCAGATAAGTTACGATTAAGGATATGTGTTTATAGGAATAATGGAGTGAATCCATTTGGAATGATAAATCTATTGTTAATAGTTATAATAATTTAAATGAAATCATTTCTCAATATTAATATTAATTAAAACTAAATAGTAGAAAAAAGTGATAAAACATACCTCTTTACATAAACACAGCGTACATCATACTTATAAACACATTTCCTTACATTTATGTGACTTATTTTGTACAACTAACTTATATTTTATAACGAAATTTTTATGTATGACGGACGACGAGAAAAAAAATCTCATCCTCCCCACCCCATCAATACAAATGTGTTCTCAAACAAAGATCAAATTTATAAACATGCAATTCATTCATGATTCATTGTGAAATATATATTTAAACAGTTTCTCGATTTGTAAATTCAGAAAAAACGAACGAACGAACGAACGAAACACCACCCTTTTTATCCTCACCCCCTCCACCCTTTATTGTTTTTTGTGCACTCACCAACCGTCGTTACTGGGCGCGCGTCTTGAGAGTGCGGATGAATGCCATCCCACCCCCACCGCCTCCTCCGCCGGAGGAGACGTCCGTGAGCCCTTCTCCTCCTTCCTCCCCTCCTCCTCCTCCCTCCCCTCCTTCTCCCCCGGGGGGAATGGCAAAGCCCTCCCCGTTCTCTAGGAAAATGTCGATCATGCAAGTGTCGGGCTGGGGAATCATAAAGGACGAAGTCAAAAGCGGCTCGCTGTCCGACTTGTACAAAATGCGACAGACGATGGCCCAGCTACAGAAAATCGACGAGCCGGTAAAGGACTTCACCCTACCGGAGCCCCCCCCGACGCCAACGCTGAGGTTGGAGGAGAAGGAAGAGACCAAGGCGGCCTCTCCCCAAGCTGCCGAACGGAGAAGGAGCAGGGTGGACGGTAACACCGCCGTCGCCGCACGGAAGGACAACTGGAGGGTGAAAATCGTCGTCACCTCGCCGGCCCCGCAGCCGAAGAAAACGAGGAGAAAAACGCTCAAGCTGTCGCCCGATAAGTATGGAAACACCAAGTCGAAAATTGCCGACCTGTACGCGCTCCGGGCCAAAATCAAGGAGGCGCCCGAGAAAAACATGAAAGACAAGTACTCGGTGACGCCCCCCCCGACGACGCCTGGTAGCGCTGGGAAAGGCACCACCTCCCGAAGACGCGCGACGCGAATGTCCATTCGGGAAGTGAAACAGATTCCGGGAGACAAAGACGCCTCTCCCCCCAAGATGCCCGACCAGCTAAAGGATCAGATGGAATACTTGTACAAGCACGCGGGCTTGGAACAAAGCGATCTGGACACATTTGTGGTGTCGGCCACTGACGTGTTCAAGGTCGATGAGGACGCGGGACCGGACGCAGCACCGTTGCCACGGTCCCCGAAAGTGCGCCGGAACAGCGCGCTGACCCTCGAAGATGTCATGGCTTCGTACCGCCCCATCGACGAGGGACAGAGGCAGGAAACGCGCCGAAAACGGATCGCAGCCCTCGAGAATAGTTTCGTAAGGGCAGCGATCGGGAAGAAGTACGCCGGCAAGTGGAAGAGAAAGGCCCAAGCAACGAAGGAGAAGAGGAGGGCCGGGCCGAAGCGTATCGAACAGTTTCGGGCCTCGACAGGCGCCCCTCTGATGCGATTCCACGAACAGCGAAAGCGTCAGCATGAGCTCGCCCGCGAACTTGAGCAGCTCAAGGCAAGCAAGACACGGATGCGGGTGGTGGATGCGCTGCTTATGAGCGCCCGCCCCAAGCCACGGGAGGCGTCCCCGACGACGTCGTCGTCCCAGGAGGCCGGCGCCGGCGCCCCCTCCCCACCGGACCCGCTCGATGCCCACACCCCGCCACGCCTGCAGGCCCTCATCGATAGAATCGACGATAGCGTGCAGAAGAACAAAGTTCAGGCCATGACCGACCGGCTGCTAAATTTGAACCCCCTCTCGAACGAAGACATCACGATATCGTACGGTGCGCATGTGCCGACCCGCTTGAAGGCCTCCCCGAAAACGTTCCGCAAGGCTGCCAAGTTCCGCAAAGCTGCCAAGGCCATCGCCCGCGCCAACATGCTGAATCACGTGTCCGAACGAAACGCCAGCGTTGTCAAAACGATGGGGGATTTGGTGAAGACGGACACCTCGCGCCGGAGCCGCCGCCGTCGGAACAGCTTAGAAATAGATTATCACGAACTCAAGAAAATGTCCACGTTTTCGACCATGGAGTCGGACTTTTGGGCGGGGAAAACTTTGAAGGGGTTGTCGTTCTACGGGTTCATTCGCCTGCAGATGGGATTGAAAAAGTGGGCAAAAAAAGCCGGAATACGGCGCCCCCTGAAGTTCCAGTTGACCGAGCATTTTTCCGAATTCATGAAGACAGATGAAACAATGACGGGCCACACCAAAATTTCATTTTTGAAGAGCATTACCCTCTTCGAATCGCTAAGCGAGGACAAGATGAAGCGGATCGCGGACCACCTCGAGCACCGGTCCTACATCGCGGGCGAAGTCATCATCAAGGAGAAAACGTCGGGCCGCGAATTTTTTATCATCGAGAGCGGACACGTCGACGTCTTTGTGCTGACGAAGCATGACGATTTCGTCGACGAGTTGGACCGGGACGGGATTACGGAGCACGGGCGAAAGGTTATCCAGCTGTCAGTGGGGGACCCGTTCGGGGAAAAAGCGCTGCTCCACGACGCGCCCCGAAGCGCAACGTGCGTGGCCGCCACGCACTGCACGTGTTTTGTTCTCGACCGCGACGTCTTCATGAAGTACTTTCACGGCCTTGCGGGCGACTTTGGCTACGAGAAAGAAGACCGGCCCGACATCATTAGCCTTGGGCGCCACATCGATAAATTCCACAGGATGCAGAGCGCCCTGGCCTCCCTTGAGGGGAAGGGAAAGAGGGACTTCTCGACAAGCAAGCGCCGGTTGGTGCAACTCAGGCAATCGTCCACCCGGGACATGCAGGCTAACCGAGAGGCACGGTATGTCTCCCGAAAGCAGCGACGGGACAGCACAATGTCGCCCAAACGGAGAGGGGCGAGACCCGCCAGCGCCACCCTGGGGGGGGCACCAGCACCGAGAGAGGAGAAAGGCGTCAACAAAGAACGGTTGCAAAATGCCATCATGGGGCTGATGAGCGCGTTCGTTCCAGAGGCCACGTACGACGACATTTCCGAGCGCATCGTTGCCCGGCTGTACAGTATCTTGAACGTAGAAAAGATTGGCCTGTTTTACGTGGACTGGGAGAAGCGCAAGCTCCTCTTGAAGGTCAGCGGGGACTCAAGGGGGGTGGTTCTGCCGATGGATGGAATAGTTGGCTCCGTTGTGAAAGAGGGCAAGGTCATCAACGTGCGAGACGCGTACACCGACAAGCGGTTCAACCGGGACGTGGACCGAAAGACGGGTTTTCGAACGAACACCATCCTTGCCGTACCAATCTACTCGGTCAAGTACGAAAAGTACGCGACAGACGGGCTGGGCGCGGCAGGGAGCAGGCCCGTGGGGGTCATCGAAGTGATCAACAAGGCCAACAACGGCTACTTCAACCTGACGGATATGGAAATCATGATGAGCGTATCCGAGATGCTAGGGCACAACATGCGCCACCAAAACGATGAGCTTATCAACTACAACGAAGGAAAAACGTTCGCCCACACGACCGACTTCAATGACGAGATCGTTGTCGGCCTTGCGAGCGTGCCGCGCGTCAACCTGGCGAAACGGCATTGGAAAGACGTCATGACCAAGGCCGGGCCAAAGCAGTACATGTTGCAAGTAAAATTTGAGATGAGCATTGTTCATGGGTCAAAAACCATCGCAATACCCAACAGTGCCGGGGTCGGGCTGGACGACGACGAGGACTGGGTCTTCATGCACAGCGTGGCCAACGAGGAGAGCGCGGAGCCCCCCAACTCTCAGCAACAACATATTGTGTCGTTCGAACTTCCCGACGCGAACATGGTGAACCACACGTTCCCGTACCCCTTGTCGAGGCTGCCAGTCGCAGCAAAGCTGTGCGTCAAGGTATACGGGCGGGCGGGGAAGAGCAACGCCTCCAGCCGCGTGCTTGCGTGGGGGTTACTGCCGTTGTTCAACTACCATCGCTGTTTTCGCCATGGCAAGGAGCAGATAAACTTGCTGTCGGGTCTGGAACCGTTTGAACTTACGTCGCACTTGCCCTACGGCGCCGTTCCTTTGACGCCGCTTCGAGAGGGCGGTGAGATTCAGATCATGGTGGCGCTCACAGAGAACTTGGGCATGAACCCACTGTACAAAATTAAATTTGCAGAGAACGACGAGTACATTCCAATGGCCCACCGCGAGTCCACGACGGTAGAAAACGTCAAAGACAGGAAAAGCTTTTATTCGATGAAATCCGTCGGAGACGTGGTGCGAGGAAAGGTGGAGAAGCTGATCCAATCCAGTGTCCTGTACCAGATGTCGGATGCCGAAAAGAAATTGGTCTGGGACAACCGGGCGTTCTTGCAGGGCAATCCACACGCCCTCCCGACGGTCATCTACAGCTGTGACTGGGCAGACAAGTATCAGGTGACAGAAATATACAAGCTGATCTACACATGGGCAGAGCCTGACGTGGCCGTGTGCCTGCAACTGCTGTCCCCTTACTTCCCAGACCCAAAAATACGGGGCTTTGCCGTTCTGAACTTGGAGAAACTGAGCGACATAGAGCTAAGCCACTACATGCTGCAACTGGCGCAGCTGATAAAGCACGAGCCCCATATTGACAACGCCCTGACACGATTCTTGATGAGGCGGGCGATACAGAACACGGAATTCATCGGGCACGTTTTCTTCTGGAGTCTCCGGGGCGAGTTGCACATAGAGACTGCCAAGGACAAGTTCAATTGCCTACTGAACATCTACTGCCGGAACTGCGGCAACCATCGAATAGAGCTCGGTCACCAGTCCTACCTGCTCAGCCAGCTAAGGTTTGCCACGCAGAAAGTTCGGGCCGAGAGCGACAAAGAGCAGAGGAAAACAAAGCTCCGTGAAGTTTTGGAACAGGTGAACCGCCAGTTAAACGCCGTCGATGTCTACCAGCTTCCACTGTCTCCAACAATGTGCTGCAAGCGCATTATCGTGGAGAAGTGCAGGGTAATGGGCAGCAAACAGGCCCCGCTGTGGCTAACGTTCGAGAAAGCGTTTCCGACGGCGGACGGGGGAAACACGATTACAATTTTGTACAAGGAAGGGGACGACTTGCGGCAGGACCAGCTAGTCCTTCAACTCATGAAAACCATGGATAGGATATGGGCCGGCGAGGGGCTGGACATGTGCATGTGTCTTTACAAGTGCGTGTCCACCGGGAACATGGAAGGCATGTTGGAGATCGTCGAAGACTCGCGGACGGTGGCGGATATCATAAAGTGGAGCAGCAATGCCGGCGCTGCAACCGGGATCAAGAAGCGTTTTAGGGCGGTTCAAAACGCCAACAAAACCGGAGTCATTGCGAAGTGGCTAACAGCAACAGGGGAGAAAAATATTCAGAAAAATCAGAGACTTTACTCGCCGAAGAGCCTGGGGACGCTTGCACTGGCTGCGCCCAGCCGAGGGTTTCGGGGATCGAAGCTGGACAAGAGGTCGAGCGGAATGTTCCAAAGCATGAAGCGGTCACAACACTCCAACTTCATCAACGCGGTCGACAAGAACCTGGTCCACGATGTGCTCACGCACAACTACATGTACTCCGTGGCGTCGGCATGCATCAGCACTTACATTCTTGGCATCGGCGACCGGCACAACGATAACTATATGATAAAGTGCGATGGACGGTTCTTTCACATCGATTTTGGCCACATTCTTGGCAACTTCAAGAGCAAAGGGATCCTTGGGCGGGTTGAGAATCGACGGTGCGTGTTCACCGCAGACATGAAGCACGCCCTCCAAGGGAACTACAACCGCTTCATGGAACTGTGCACGAAAGCGTACAACATCCTTCGCCAGCCCAAGCACGCAAACACTATCCTGACCATGCTGACGTTGTCGATCAGCTGCGGGCTCCCTGAGCTGCGAACCGTGGGCGACTTGAAGTGGCCAGAGGACAAGCTCATGTTTCATAAGAGCAACGCGGAGGCCGGCGGGTATTTTCGGGAACAGTTGAAGAAAGCAAGCGGGGGGAAAGACAAACGAAGCCAGGCGAAGAATTGGGTTCACCTTTTCAAACATGCATGAGGCAAAATTTAGAAAAATCAGGAGGAAGGGGTAGAAAAATAATTCTCGAAAATTATTATAGCATGCGAGTACCCAGTTCGTTCCGGTACCCCTACCGTACCGTACGACAGTCAGTTGCTAATTAATAAATAACAGCCAATTATTTTCTTGTTTTTAATAATAATATAATAATCATCACATGTATTATCATATTAATTAAAAACAAGAAATATCATATTAATTAAAAAACAAATTAATAAATATTGTTTTTATTTATATTATAAACAGCCAATTTTCTTGTTTTTTATATTATAAAAAACCAAAAATATATAATCTGAATATATTATATATTTTAATAGCAGCAACTTGGCTAGCAAAAAGAAGGAGTCATGCGCACTAATGCAATTACAAACGGTGGAAGGTAATCTGTGTGTAAATCAGACTATAGAGAATTGACCAAATGAATTTGAGCTTTCTCAGCACCAAAACAAATTACTTCTCCCCGGTGTCCCATTTCCATCGCGTAAAAAAACGCCCCTCTCTCGCCCATCCATCCAACTCCCCCCGAAGCCTTTCCCCAACGCTCACGCACACTTGTCTTTCCCAAGAATTCTTACAAAATATTGGTAACATTTTTCCGACCTTCGATTGCGGTCCTCAGCCGCGATGTCCAGCTGTCCCACATGCACCGCAGCCGCTTGGCGGTTCCGCGCAATCAGCTCGTAGAAGGACTTGTGCAACGTTTCGGTCGCTTCGACAATCACCGTTTTGTGCTCCGAAGCGGAGCCGTTTCTGCCACCGTTCTGTGAGAGCAAGTTGTCCAACACCTGCAGCAACCGGCACGCCAGGCGCAAGGTTATCTTTGGGTTATTCTCCAAGTTGGCAAACCTAAAAAAATCTATCGCTACCCCAGGATTGATGTCGTTCAGCTCCAGCACCGATTCTATTGCCCCCTCGACGTCACCCTCAAACCACATGGTTTGCAAGGCTCGCGTTTCGCGCAAGCGCTCGGTCAAAATGTTCATGAAGATCTCCCGGTCTTCTAGCATTTGCTTTAGAATTTTTTCCTCATCGACGCGCTTTGCTGGTTTGGATTTGGGGGCAAACGCCTTGTAGTCCAGCCCCTGGACTTTCGTGCCTTCCAGGAAATTGAAGTCGTCCGCGCCAGCATCACTGTCATCGGAAGACTCATCAAGCAAGTCCCGGCCCTTCCCTTCGGGGGGTGCCAGGGACGCACCCGCCCTCGGCACGGCGCCAGGGCCGACAGGGCTGCCCCTCCTTGTAGCGCGCTTTCCATCGTCCTTCTTCGAGCCGAACTCGACCGCACTTGGCGGCGAAGTCGGTTCGCCCGGTTTTCGGCCCCGCCCTTCCGAAACGATAATCGGCGACGACGCACGGGGGCTATCCCTTCGCTTCCCTTCGGGCGGGGACCGCCCTGGCACCTTGTCCTCTCGTTCGTCCGTCTTCGTCCCTTCCGCCCGGGCCCTGCTCCTCTGGTGGGCCTCGTTCCGTTTCTTTCTCCCAGGAGACGAGGACGGCTCTGCTTGTTTCTCGGGGGAACGGGGCACTATTGGCGATGTGTGCCGTGGCGAATTCCGCGGTTTAACCCTCGCTGGAGACCCCCCCCGCGGTCCATCGGTGCCAGGGGACGCGCTCTGCACGTCGTCGCTGCGGTGAGGCCCCCTCCCGCCTTCCTCATGTTCCTTCGGGGCGTATCGCACCAGGAACGGACTGACAAAACTTTCATGCATGCTGCAGGCTACCACCCGCTTGGTCTTCGTCTGTATCGCGAAATCTGCGACGTTGTTCCATGGAACATCGACGTTGTGGACCGATCGGCACTTGTCATCGGACCATTCGTAACATTTCATCTGATCTTGCATGGACGCCAGGAGCGTTCCCCCCCCACCCTCGAACTTGATGCAACGCGCGGCGCTATTGCCGGTCGTAATGGTAGAAACTAAATTGAACTGGTCGATGTCCCAAAATTTGATCGTTTTGTCCAGACTGGCCGTCGCCAGGATGAACTCGGACGGGTGAAAGGCAATGGAGGTGATCGCCGACGCGTGGGAGTTCTTGAACTGGTACAGCAGTTTGGCGGCCGTGAGGTCCCAAATGTTCACGACCCCATCGTGCCCCCCCGACGCGGCGATCGACCCGTCCGGGCTGAACAGCACCTGGGAAACTTTGTCCGTGTGGCCGCGGTACGTCCCCAGGCAAGAGGTCTTTCTTCGAATGTCCCACACCTTCATGGTCGTATCGCTGCTCCCGGAGAGCATGTACTGGTGGTACGGGTGCGTGTCCAAAGTAATTACGTCGGACTGGTGCCCGGACAGGTTGCGAACGGTTTTTCCGCCGTTCCCAAGGGCAAAAAGCTTCACCGTGCCGCCTTGAGAACCAGCCGACACGGCCTCCTCCGCGGCGTCGAACCGCACAGACGTGATCGGCGTGGTGTGCCCACTCAGCGTCATCAGCGCAGCCGGCTTTCCCAGTCTCCATATATTCACCAAACGATCCATCCCGCCCGTGACAAGGACACCGGCGCTTCGTGGCCCAACATGCAAGCAGTTCACGCCTGACCCGTGGGCCACGAAAGGAGGGAGCGAACGGACAGTACGAGGCATGGTGGCCGAAGACTATAGACTAACAACGTCAAAGAAAGAAGAAGAGAAAAGAAGTAAGGAAAAATCTTTTGGGGTCGTACTCTCCGTTGCAATATTTCTGTACTAAAATGAATATCTTTCAACAAACGCAACCAGACTAAATATCATGTCCGTGTACATTGATTGACTCACCCAAATCCATTTGTTTCTCTTCTTTCTGGTTTTTCTTGTTGTTCCGTTCTTCTTTTCTTTTTCTTCTTCTTCTTCTTCTTTTTTTTTGATTTATTTTTATTGTGGAACTGTGTACCTGTTATTTATATTGTTTGTTTGTTTTCAAATTGAATTAAGACGATGCTATTCAATGTATTTAAACAAATAAAAAAAGGAAGGATGAAGGGAGAGAGAGAAAGAAGAAGAAGAAGAAATATTAATTATTTTATTCTTCTTCTTTTCATCAGGTTTATTCCTTCTTTCTTCTTTGATATATTTAATATTTTCTACTTACTCCTACTATCTCCTATATATAGGAATGAAAAGAAAGAAAGTAGAAGCACCATGAAAAAGAAAGAAGAAGAAGAAGAAGAAGAAGAAGAAGAAGAAAAAAAGAAGAAAGAAAAAAAGAAGAAAGAAAGAAAGAAGAAGAACGAACGAAAGAAGAAGAAGAAGAAGAAGAAGAAGGAGAAGGAAAAAAAAAGAAAGCAATTTTAATTTAAAAATATTGAGATGGCGATGATGTTTTATACAAGAGAAACACAAGTGTTCATGTAAAAATGACGACAGTTACGCATGAAACAGTTTATGATCTTTTTTCACGCTTTGATTGCGTGCATTAAGGACTGGTTGCATAGTCTATCCGAACCTATAGTCGAGTACGTTCGTGTCCATCCGTCCGTCCGTCCGTCCGTCCACCCCTTTGTCCGTTCTCGTTATGGGTGGGTTTTTCTCCAGGAAAGTGAACAGGTTTCTTCTTCGGAAGCACCGCCGACTTCTCATCGTTGGGTTGGATGGTGCGGGAAAGACAACAATTTTGTTCCGTATGTACGCGAAGAAAATGGTCAATACGAAGCCAACCGAGAGTTATAATGTACAGTCGTTTCAGTTTTCAGGCTTGACCATGAACGTATGGGACGTTGGTGGGCAGGAAGACCTGCGGAGGTTTTGGCGCCACTACTATACTGGTACCCAAGGGATTATATTTGTAATAGACGCGTGCGACATTGGTCGGATGAAAGACGCTAAGGCGGAGCTGATGGGGTTGGCCGCGGACCCTCAGCTGCATTCTGCGGCCATTTTGGTACTTGTCAACAAACAGGACCAGCCGGGAGCGATGGCGCCCGAGGAAATGGCACGCGCAATGGACCTAGGCGTCACCTTGAAAAATAGAAAGTGGAAGGTTCAAGGGTCCACCGGGACTACTGGGGATGGGCTGAAAGAGGGGTTCACATGGTTGGGCAGGAATTGCAAGGGGCTGTAAAAAGTGAACACCACCGTTCGTTCCCATCCAGAAATGGAACGTTTACAAACACAAATAGCATCGATAAGAAAGAGTGTTACTATTAGTTACTTTCATAATCTGTTTTCTACTACGCCGCTTCTTTCTTTCTTTCTTTCTTTCTTTCGTTTCTTTTCTTTCTTTCTTTCTTTCTTTCTTTCTTTCTTCTTTCTTTCTTTCTTTCTTTCTTTCTTTCTTTCTTTCTTTCTTTCTTTCTTTCTTTCTTTCTTTCTTTCTTTCTTCCTTTCTTCCTCCCTATCAAATAATACTATACTAAATAACATAGTAATTAAAACGAGGCGCCTTTTTTTCTTTCTTCCGGCAAATTAAAAAAAAAAGGGGGGGTGAAGTTCGTACTTGAATGGTATGTATGTTCCTATTAATTATTTCCTTTATATCTATTATGATGTATTTATTCAATATAAATATCCTATTAGTATATTTATATAATGTAGTTGTAAACATATTAGAATATTAATTCAATAAAAAGAAGACTACATTAGAATCATTCGATTCGGATTGCCATCTTCTTCAGAATTAAGGATACGAATTGTTAACCTTCATATTATCTTTCATGTACTTAAAATATATATTAGATAGCATTTTATTATTATATTGAAGCATGTTAAAACAATATAAAAGATAATTATAATATATTTGATAGTATATTTATATAATTATTTATAATCATTTTATAGTCTTATTACAATAATTATATAATTATAATAGTCTTTTAGTTTATATAGGAATAACGTTCATACTATATAATATTTGGAAAGTGATAATCAATAAGAACTCCAATTGCCTTATTTACTTTATCAACGGAAAATGAAAAATTTACAAACTTCTTTGAATGAATCTTGGAATGAAAGAGTGAGTGGAATGGAAGTATGTAGTCAATGTCTTCATTTCTCTGAGCTTATTTCTTTCTTTAGAAAGCTTTCCCACTTCCTTGTCGAGTTGGTATTGGTTTGTTATTGTAATTGTGTTCTATTGCGTACGTACTTACCGTTTGCTTGCACAGAATGGCTTTCAGAACTTTTGTGTTGTTTGTTTGCGTCGCCTCTCTTAGCGCCGTGGCCCGCGGGTCGTTGGCGGGCATCAAGGGCAAGTTAAGTAGTTTGGCCGAGCCAACCACGGTGAACGGCCGCAAGATAGTATCGCCAACGGCATCCCTGCGGCTGCTGGAGGACATTGGCGCCCATGTTAACAAGGAAATGGAGTACCGAAAGAAGGAGCGTGTGACCATGGAGGCGCGGTGCATGAAGAAGCGAAACTTCTTCGAGACGGAAATGTCCACGTTTAGCAAGACTATCCACGACAACCAGGTGAAGTTGCAGAGCCTCATGCCCAGGGTCCACAAGATTGAAGCCGAGCGCGACGATTCGCGGCAGAAGTTAGTTGCCCTAGAGGACAGGATCAAGTCGATCACCGAGGCGATCGCAGTTAGTAAAAACGAGTTGGCGGACGCCAGCATCTTGCGCACCGAAGACATGAAGCACTTCAACGGTCGCACGAAGGCCCTGCGCGACAGCAGGCAAGTCGTCGAGTTGATCATGAACTCGGTCAAGCGGGCCACAGCGCTGAAGAAAGGCCCGAAGGCAATCATGAAGGCCACCGAGCAGCTGGACCAAGAGCTTGGAAGGATCTGCGACCCGCTCTCCCCTGCCGTAGACTCCACGTACGAAATCTGTTTGAAGCACAAAAAAAATGCCTCGAACAGTTCCACGGCAGCGTCTCTTTTAGAATTGTCGGACGTCGACCCCAGCGTGGAAGAGCACGTTCGCCCCGCGGCCAAAATCATCGCCCAGCTGGCCGACATGCACGAGTCGTTGGACAAGGCCCACAAAACGGAAGAGACGCAAGAGGGAAAGAACCACCAAAGCCACAAGGGCCTTGTGGAGAAGCTCCAAGAAACGCTGAACACGAAACGTTCAAAATTGCACAAACTCCAGAAGGAGAAGTTGGCCATCTCCAAAAAGGCAAAGGCCAACCGCGAAACGTTGGAAGGGATGAACAGGCTGTCCGACGACTTGAATTTCGGCATGGACCATGCAAGGGAAGGGATCAGCAAGGCACGCCACCATTTAGAACAGCACAATGCCATGTGCGAGTCCTTGGAAGAGAATTTTGCAGGGTTCAAAAGGCAGTTGGGTGTCGTCATCGAAGAAATCAACACGATCCGAAAAGTTATCCAGACGCGGGTGCAGCAGGCAGAAAAAGTGATCAAAAAAGTTTTGAAGGACGTTGCGGAATAAACGAGTACTTATTACGGTTTTTATGGTTTCATTCAGGCTAATTTACGCACTCTCCGTTATTATTTTTACATTTGATTTAATTTTTCTAAAAATTATCTTAACCTTAGATTTCATACATTTCAAAATTTTATTTTATTCACCTCTGCTAGATTTTCTCAAAAAAAGACAGACAAGGCAGTTGCAGCAATTAACCCGTCGTCGTCGTCGTCGTTGTCATCTGTTCTGGCTACCTCTTCTTTTGCTTTCTTGTCTTTTACGTCACACGCGCAACCGGGAGATTGTGTGCATACCTTTGATTTTGCGATGCAAGTATTTCCACAGGCTTTTCCTGTTTTGCATACTTTGCAGCAAGAGCCGGAGCCAGAACCGCTGCCTAAGCCACTACCAGACCCGCTGCCAGAGCCAGAACCGCTGCCTGAACCACTACCAGACCCACTGCCAGAGCCAGAGCCACTATCAGACCCATCTTTTGCATCTGCGTACTTAGCCTTTGCTACGCAACCACACTTGTTCCTCCACAGGCAGGAGACTCTATGCTTCGGATCCTTGATTTTTGGAAATTTGTGGCCCTTGTCGGCAAGATGTTGAAACGTTGTTATTGTACACACTGATCTGACCTTTCCAACAACTTTGCATGCGGCCGAGACGCCTTTGCTTGGGCAATCTCCCGAACCAGAGCCTGATCCTGAACCACTACCAGACCCGCTGCCAGAGCCACTACCAGACCCGTTGACTGAGCCACTACCAGACCCACTGCCAGAGCCAGAACTGGACCCAGTAGCCCCAGAACCGGGGGTTACTGGTTCATCCTCGTCCTCGTTTTCTTGGTCCAATTCGGGGACTGGTTCGTCCGTAGTCGCAGAGGGATCATCGGTGGTTACCGGATCTTTGGGCGCAGGAGTGTTACTAGAGGGTGGCGCAGTTGTTTTACGGTCCTTTGGGTTGATAGGCAGGTAGGCAACATGTTTTCCGAACGTGATCTTTGCGCAGTTTTCATCCACCTTACATGGCGGCTTCCAATCATTCTCTTCATCGGGATCATCGTTGCCCGTTGGACCGGAACCGCCGCTACCGCCCGTTGCAAGCGGTGCCGTCGCTGGCCCATCGGAATCGTACCCCATGTCTTCGAAGGGCCCGGTTTGGCTGTTTCCTGTTCCAGCGGGTGGATCCGGGACGTTCGGGTCTCCTGGCACGCACTCTGCGACATCATCGTCGAAGATGCAGCCTTGAATCCCTGAGCAAACAAATCTTCGTGCCGATACGGGGAAAATATCATTGATGTATTCCCCCTTCTCACTTTCTCCACATCTCTTGATGTCTTTCGTTTTCGGATCCCGTGTCAGTGCGCCCGGCGAAAGCGGCTCGGCTTCGACGGACAGGGCTTCGAAGTGCACCAAATCAGGGTTTACATCAAATGTCGCCTTGGCGAACATGTTCTTCTTCGGTTTCTTGATTCCGCACAGCCCCATGATTAATTCGCCGTCTTTTCGAACAACGCAGTATCTGCATCCGTCGCGGCATAGCATACCGTTACTCTTAAGTTCCCATTCGCCAAAGTTGTGAATGTCCCCAGGGCTGCCAAACATGGCCCCAGACAACCCTTCTGTCAGCTTGCTCGCTTCCGTAATTACACACGAACCCCAAGCAATTCCAGCGTTCAGCTTCTTGTTGTACATACACATGTTCTTTTCGTCCCGGTCGTCCACCATCCAGCGGGTGATTTTGTCCCCGCTGGCAGTATGGAACACATTCTTTTTGGCATGGTACAGCATGCTTTCATCTTCGTTCCCTTCCTTCTTACGGCTGACCGGCATCCAGACGTCCGACTTTCCAGTGCATTTTCGCATTTCAACAATCCCGCCCTTCTTTTCTTCTTTCAAGGCAAGGCATTTGGTGGAACCCTTCTCCTGCAATTGGATTGGGTCTGTCGACCCGAACAATTCGTTCTTGTCGATGTCTTTGTCGTACGATTTGACGCCCCACAACGACAGTGCGCGATGGGCCTTTTTTATTAACTTGGCAGCGGTCTTCGCCATTGCCAACCCCCCAAGAACCTTCGTTCCTACTTTGAAGGCTTTGCTGTTTTTCAGCTGGCCAAGCATGCAGTTCTTCGGAAGCGTAAATGTCTTCGCATTTTTTGGCAAGTAGTCCGTGCGGAACGCGTCCCCTGCCGAAGCACTTGTGCCCAGGCCGTGGCCATTTTTGAACACTTTGGCGCCCTCCTGGATCCCTTTGGGCACTAGAAAGGGCGGTAATTTGGCCCAGCCTTTGGTGACAAAGGCAATATCAGTCTTAAAGAATTTGGCAGTTGGGTTCGCGGCCTGTGCCCAGCCACCCCCTGGGGAACCAATCCCCGGGTTGGCCTCCATGATGGCTTTCGCGGAGCATCCAGAGCTGCCAGCCAAGTCTTCAACAGTTTTTGCTGCAGAGTCTATCTGTGCTGTGACAGCGCCACCAGCCGTAGACATGCCGAACACGGCGGCCCCACAGGCAGGGTTGGCAAGGCAGAAACCAGCAACCATCCCCATGGCAATTCCACCGATAATTTTTATTTTGTTTGCCTTCCAGATGCTTTTGAGGCCCAATATGGCTTTCTTGAAGCGGCCACCGTTCACGGCTCTCATTCTTTTGCAGTTGCAGTCCTCGCCTCCTTCCGCTTGGTAGCCGCACGCCCAGCCTTTGTTCTCGAGGTGCGCATTATCTTCCATGCAGGTGACACTGAGGGTCGATTTTTCCCTGGGGTTTAAGCAGTCGTGGTACAGGCAAGGCATCATCATGCTCTGCGACATCAAACAGAACTCTTCGTTCTCTTTCTTGCACTCCTTTTTGGGAACAAGGTCGACAATTGCCCTATTCCTGTGGCAAACGAACGCTTTTTTCAACCCCATGCACCGCTTTATACTATTTGGGTCCTTCAAGCTCAGCTTACAATGAGTCTCCAAGACCTTCGATCCCGCGGGCAACTCTTCCATGCTTTCTACCTTTTTGTACAAGGCCGTGTCTACCACGTCTTTGCCCAATTCTAGGAAGGACGAGTCCTTCTGCTTGTAGTCGTCGCGTTCGTACCAAGGAGTACCTCGGTTCAATCTTATTTCGCAAATTTTTGTGAGCTGTTTGAATCCCACTGATGTCAGACGGCCATCAAGGATGTATTCAGACATCGATGCGCTGACCGCCTCGTTCCCTTTGAGCTTAAATATTTCTGTAATCTTGCGCTTCGGTGGCCTGTTCTCGTCCCCAGAGCCCGCATAACACTCCGCGCGCTCGCACATAGAGTAGGTCCACATGGTAGTGTACGAATCGACATTCTTGGGTTTGCCCGCGTTGTCTTTCTCCAAATCGTTGACAAACTGTTGCACCATTTTTCTTAGCTTTGCATCTTTACTGAACCACGCCCCCTTGTTTGCAGGGTCGTTCACGAACGTTTTCAGTTTCTCAATGGTATCGTGAACCTTTTTCAACGATTCCGTCGCCGCTCGCCCGGCAACAGACGCGGCTGCCAT
>LT642410.1:0-19040 GCA_900128585.1 Stramenopiles sp. TOSAG23-3 | reverse complement strand
TAGAGGTAAGAAAGAGGTGAAACCAGCGAAGCCTCAGGCGGCCCCGGAAAGCCCAGGCAAGGTGAGTCCACAAGGAGTTGCGTTGGAGGAGGCTTGGGCCGCCGTGTCAAAGGACGACGATGGCAGGAACGAGGCAGCGCCGACGAGGAGCGACCAAGGCAACGACGATTCGTCTGAAGAGAGTGAAAGCAGTTCGTCGGACGAAGGAAACGGCCCCGGTGAGTACGACAAGGCCGTTGAGACGAACTTCACAGCTGCGGTAGAGCACGTCAAGACCGGAAATTTGAACATTTCGAACGAAGACAAGCTCGACCTGTACGGACTGTTCAAACAAGCGTGCATCGGGCCTTGTAACATAAAGAAACCCACGTCCATGTTCGACTACGAAAAATCGTACAAGTGGGACGCCTGGAACAGCCGAAAATCGTTGTCAACCCTGGATGCGATGAAGCTGTACGCGGACAAGGTGTCGAGCCTTTCCCCTGGGTGGAACGACGGAAAGGCTCCGGAGGCGAGCCCCCAGAAAAGCCAGCCAAAGAAGAAGGCCCCGTCCTCCATCATGGCAAAGTCCGTCAGCACCATGCAACATTCTGTCCCAGCCGTGGACGAGTGGGAGGGGAACGACGATATTTTTCAATTCGCCAACAAAGGGGAACTTGACCGTGTAAAGGCGGCACTGGGCGGGAGTGCAAGTGCGGTGGACGACGTTGACGAGAACGGAATGACCGCGTTGATGTGGGCCTGCGACCAGGACCACTTCGACGTTGTCAAGTATTTAGTTGAGGAAAAAAACGCAGGCTTATCCCGGCAAGACATGGACGGGCAGTCCGCACTTCACTACGCTTTGCCGTACAAACGCCTGGCGTACTACCTTGCTGAACAAGGGGCAGACGTACGGCTCAAAGACGTTGATGGAGTCACCCCATTGGAAGCTGCAGAAAGTTCCATGATGGAAACAGAACCAGAAGAGTTATTAAAACGGGCAAAATCAACGTAAACACAATTTGCCGGAACAGAAACGAAATATTGTTCTTGAACACAACACCCCATCGTATAATTCTACAAACTTCTTGGTATAAAACATTTTATTGTTTTACTTCGTTAGTAGTTGAAAGTACTACCTTCTGGTAATTTATTTTAGTCACTAAAATAATTTCGTTGGGATTTACATTACACGGATAACAAATGAAAACATGTGATGATGATATATATTATTGAAAAAAACAAAAAGTATATGATATGATATATGATATGCTTATCACATATGATACAGACTAGGACTAATATGTTTGAAGACGCTCACTTCTTTATATCAATATTTATTTGTGATAAATAATATTAAAAAGAAATTTATATTGATAAAATGCGTGAACCGGTACGACGTATATTGACGCAATTCCACACACTGATTAATTCAGATCATCATGCACGGATTACATACACATGAAAATGATTTGATAGTCTAGTTAGTCAAGTCTACGTAAAAGTGACAAGGGTTTATTGATTACTACTACTACTAATAATAATAATTAATACATACCAATAATACTATATAGACTAATATAAAATCACAACAAAATAATACATTGTTTTTTCCAGCAGATTCTCTTTTTTTTTTACTCTAATAATATTTTAATATTAATACCAGGTAATACAGTTGGTGGTCGACTGATTATTGGAATTATAATAACTTCTTTTTTAATATTTAATAATTTTCTACTTCAACATTTTAGGAAAAATAACAAGGTAATAATATTGCACTGGTGAAAAATTAATTCTTACTAGTTATTAAATAGTTAAGTTTATTTATTTATTATTCCCTCCTTCCTCCCCTCTTGGCTTGCTTTTTTTCTTCCTTTCTTGTTGTTGTTGTGGTATATTATTATTGTGTTCTTGTTTTGTTATAGGTAATACCAGTATTATTTTAGTTATGTAGTAGTACACCGTAAAACACCAAGGTAATATAGTTTGTTGAAAGTTCTTCAAAAGTTTTGTGTATTACTTTTAGAACTAAACACGAACATTTTTCAATTTCTTTTGACCGATTTTTTAATTTGTATATGAAAACAAACAATAAACATCGAGTATAGAAACGAAGTGCTAATGAATGCGGTAAAAAACGACCGAACGGAGCCGTTGTTGTTGGTGGTGGAAAAAGAGAACGATGTTAGCACGGACCACTCCCCTCCAGCGAAAACAGGAAAGTGGGCGACATTCTTCCTGTATACGCACTTAGCACTGTTTGGGTTAGTCGGATGTTGTATCCGTATGAGACTTGAGAACGATTGGGATACATTTGCATCTGAGACAGAACTTCAAGGAGAAACTATGATTTTATTTGAGGACTTGCCAATCAACATGTTGGGCTGTTTCATTATCGGTATGCTGATGGCTCCAAGGGAGGAGGGAAACACAAAGGAATATGTTCTATTTCCCTCGACATGGACAATGTTTCAAGAAAACCCAGCGTTGACTAAGGGGTTAAGGACGGGTTTGTGCGGTGCGTTGACAACTTATGCGACATGGAACCAGGACATGACAGAACTCATGTTGAATGGACCTCAAAAGCATGGGCTTCTAGCGTCGATCATTTACACCGTATTCTCGTACCTGATCGGGACCATCCTTAGCTTTGCTATGGTCGCGATGGGGGAGTACTTTGCGATCTATGTTGAGGAACAGATCAATAAGCGCACAACGAAATTGTTAGGAGAAGGCCAAACTTCTCACACAGTGCAGAGAAACAAATCGGTATTTCCGTTTCAGGTTTTTATCAGTGTCGTGTTTTTTGCGACCTATGCCTTCATATTCTACCAAATTATGACCAACCCAGGGGCGTTTCAAGCACAGGACGATTTTTCTGACGGGAAAGAATGGGCTGGCATGCTGATGGCACCGTTTGGAGTCTTTCTCCGAGCTTACCTGGGGAAAAAGTTTAACGGAAAGTACAAATACTTCTTCTATGGCACATTTCTTGCCAACCTGTTGGCATGTGCATTGGATGGGGTCCTCTATGGGCTGCTTGTGGCGTTCGAGGACCCAAAATACCCAAATACGAGCATCGACACAAAGAGAAAGTATATGACTAGTGGCCTTCTCTTCACTACCTTAACGACGGCTTTCACTTCCGGGTTTGCCGGCTCGCTAAGCACAGTGAGTACATTTATGACAGAGCTGTGGAAATTGAATAGACAAAGAAAAGGGCAGATACCAAAAGCAATGTTTCAGTACTTGTTGGCTACCATTGTAAGCACAGCGATAGTCTCCTATGCCTTCAATGTGGCCTTTCGAGATGTCGATCTCTATGACACTTACTACGCGTAGTTAAATTAGGGACATGTTTACTGTACCAAAAATTAAAAACAAGAAAATTGGCTGTTATTTAAGTAATTAAATTTAGCTTCAAAAAAATAAAAAACAACAAGAAAATTGTCTGTTATTTACCAAATATTAATAGTCAATTAATAAAAATTCATCAACATGATCACAGTACCGGTAAAAGGTATTTTAAATAACAGCCAATTTTCTTGTTTTTAAGAATAATATTGAACGCAACGAATATCCCAAGTTCAAGAGTTTGCATAGAAGTCGTATCGTTGCTGCTGGCGAAGGAAGGTGTAAAGGAATTGATACGCTTTTTTAGCTTTTAAGAACCAAAAAAACTGGCTGTTATTAAAAAAGTATATCTGTCAATAATTCTTTTGAAAACAAATATATTTTTAATAATTTCTTTTTACCAAAGTACTCTTAGTTTCTCTTTTAAAATTTCAATTTTCATACGCAGCTGGGTTGCAAGACGCTGGGGACTTCAAGTACGCCAGGTCGAATGAGTAATGGTTCATGGACGTAATCAAATGAATCATTCCATTCCTTTCGTCAAAGGTGGCATCCATGTAGCCGTTCGGTTCCGATGAATTGTATGCCATCAGAAATTCAACGTGATCAAATCCCTCAACCTTGGTACCAGCCGCGGTGAAATTGTCCGTTATTGGCCGCACGTTCATCCACGAATCCCCGTCGTCTTCGCTCACGGCGCAAAACAAGCCCCGAATGGGAAACGTGGTATCAGCCGTCCTCGTACCTCCCTTGACCCGTGGGCTGTCGCAAGGTACCTCCATCCCCTCGTTAGCAAAAGAACACAGCATAATTGGCTCCTCCTGTGCCCCCAGCCGTATCGCAACCGGCCTTTGCCCCCCATGCACAAAGGGAAATATTGAAGCGCGGGACGTCCATGTGTGCGCCCCATCGTTGCTCAACGACACTGGGAGCATCCCGTTAATCGGATGTCCGCGGCTGGCCCCGAAGTAGCTCCCATTTCGTAGTTCTACAATACTGGAGTGGTGCCCCCCAGTGTTGTTGTATCGCCCGCGATGGCCCAGGGGTCCCCTTTGCCACTTTGTCTGGTTTAGAACGTCTGCAAGACTCTTAAAAGGGTTGTGCTGGACCACCGTTTCGTCTCCTTCGTAACCGTAAGGTGGGACACCCCAGTGGTCGACGGGAACCAACAGCTCACCTGTCCGCGAGCTCTTGATCACTGTGACGACCGTTTGGTGCTCGATGCCATGAAACGGCCAAATGATTTCACTTTTGGCCCAAGTCCTCCCACAATCGTCACTGTACCGGACGACCCCGATAAGGTCACTGTAAAAACCACTCCAGTCTCCGGCGGCAGTCATCCCGCTAAATTGAAAAAGTGTACCGGATTCCTTGTCAAAAAAGTAGGCGGGGCAGCATTGTGTCCGATCGGCAACATCGAAATCAACCTGGGCATCGCTCCACTCCTCGTCCTCCTTCCCCAATCGTGCGAAAGCAAGCCCAGTGCACCTCCCGGGCTCGCCGCAGTTGGTACTGAACCAACTTGCGATCAGGCCGCCACTTTTGCCGGGGCAAGTTGTTATCGTGGGGTCATGATTGTGGTCATAAAATGGCAGTTTTGACTTTCCCGCAGGCATTGGAATATTTACATACCGTTTTCTCACGGGAAACGTGACAGTCCCCTTGCTCTCCGTTCGTGCTGCAATAGCACCATTGCGCTTGCCATTACTCTGAAGCGACCGTTTGGCAGAAGAGAAATCGTTCGGCGCCAACACATCCGACACAACATCTGCAGCAACGCGAAATCCTATGAACCAGCTCCTTTCTTCGCTAATTGCGGCCGCGCGGTTGCTTGAACGCAAATAATACAGTTCCGTGCCATGGCTCCCTCCCCTACTTACACGCAAATTGCTGGAACTGCTTTTCGGGCCTTGCGGGTCCGTCGATTCGCCTGATGAGTAAGGTGCGTACGCATCGTTCGTCCACTCCTCAACATTCCCCAGCGTATCGTAAAGGCCGAAGCTGTTCGGTTTGAACCGACCGACTTGGGTTGGGGTAAAATCACCGGGCTTGGGAAGCCCAGCATTTTCGTCATTATGGTTCTGCATGTCTTTGGGAACGCTCCCACCAGTCCAAAAGAGTTCGTACTTGGTGGAACTGTTTCCTCTCGCGGCGTATTCCCACTCTGCCTCTGTTGGCAACCGGAAACGTAGTTTCTGGGAAGCCTCGGGGTTGGCGCGGTTATACGACTCTGTCAACCAGCTACAGTATCCAACAGCGTCGTGCCACGACACCCACAGCACAGCGTCGTCGTCGTTTTTCGAAAAGTTCAGCCTATTCCGGTACATACTATGGCCGGGCATGTACTCCTCGAACTGTGCATTTGTCACCTCGTAGGCCCCGAGCATGAACTCCGAAATAGAGACCTTGTGGTATGGCTGTTCGTCCGCATCACCGTTCGGAAAAAGCTTTGCAGAAGGGCTTAACGTTGGTGGCAACGGGGTCCTGGAGTACCCCATATTGAAATTCCCTGCCGGGATTTTCACAAGAGTTGGCGCCTCAGACCCGGCAGCGCATGACAGAAACAGATAGACGGCCAAGGCAGGGAGGGTAGTGGCTCTTGCTTTCATGTTGTGAAGGAATAGAAAAGTTAAACGTTAGCGCTTGAGGGTACTGTGCATAAATCGAATTTGAACCATGAATTGTTTTAAAACCATGCAAAATAATAGAACTTCGAATTCGACAATTCATTAATCATATCCCAATCGTCAGTCGATACCTTTTTTGTTGAGATGCTGACTTCATTCATCATCCCATCATCAAAACAACAACAACAACAAAAAAAAAACAACAAATATAAATTAATTTATAAATAATAATAAAAAATCATCTTCTTCCTTCTCTCTTCTCTCTCCTCTCCTCATTCCTCATCATAATTATTATAATTAAAAGATTATCAAAGTAATAATAATAATAGTTATGATTTTCCCACCTGAAAATGAAAATTACAATTTAAATCGACTATCTATAGGCCTCGTAGTTTCCTCTATTTCAACTCTAATCGTTCGTATTAATCAGGTAACTTTCATCACAAAATGTCGGTAAGCAAGAAAAAATGCCCCAGTTGTAAACGCAACTGATCCAAATACCCATATGTATAGAACGATCCGATACCATTCACTTGAGTTTTCGTGAATTGACAATAACCAGGTTCCAACAAAGAAACTCCATGCCCCTATACCCGCGCTTGCTTCAACACCAGCCGCGGTGAATATGTCTTTCGAGGAGAACAACGTGCGAACAGAGTAGACCCATATGGTCGGTTTTTTTTTACCATAGTCGTTGCCGAGTTGTGGCACTTCTTCCCCGGCGAGGCGAATCGTTTTCCATGTCTGGGACGTCCCAATAATTACGCTGCCTAAAATGAACCCATAAATACCGTACACACTGGTTTCGGTGTAGATGTGCGGTAGAAAACCGGCACTTCCAATGACGTAAAAGGTACTCCCAACTGCTGACATCAGTATGTTTCCGCGCAACGGGCACTCGTGGAAGGTGAAGAATTCCATAACGTCTACACAAAGGAACCCGCAGCTTCCTATCACATACAGGAGCGCAGATTGAAACGGGGCATCTGGATAAGTGCTTGGGGGAAGAAATAACAATACCGTACCAACGATAAAGAGGGCACCACCTACCATGAACGACAACGCATGTAAAATACGCCACCACGACCGTTCGTACACCCCAACTTCAGTTTCCCGGACACCGTCCAACAAATACGTGCTCTGGTCCGACATCTATTCGCTTTCTATTTGACTAGTTATATGAGTGTCTCTAAAATTAAATTCAATACCAAAAGGTTTTCTTTATCTTGGCAAAAGATTTCTTAATACATACATAAAAACAAGTTTGTCGCATTCTTGAGAGTTCTGCATTAACAAATAACATTTTTTATAAAGATTTTATTATTTATATTATTTTTTTCGCTTCCTTCTTCTTCTTCCTTCTTCTTCCTTCTTCTTCCTTCTTCTTCCTTCTTCTTCTTCTTCTTCTTCTCTTCTTCTTCTTCTTCTTCTTCTTCTTCTTCTTCTTCTTCTTCTTCTTCTTCTTCTTCTTCTTCTTCTTCTTCTCTTCTCTTTGTTGTTGGGCGTATTTTTATTATCTTCTTCTCTATAGTAGCTGGTGTGTGGGGTATACAGGTAGCCATCATCGTCTAAAAAACTGATACATCGATGATAACGATTGTTGCTACAAAGGCCCAGCCCACGCTGAGATAAACCCACCATGAAAAGTAGGTTTTCGTGAAATTCCCCGCTGGAATCGTAGCTAGGGGCCACAAAACGACTATGATTATGGTGAAACTAAGACCTGCCACAATCATCCACTTTTTTGCTTTCCGTAAATCGACGTCAGTTTCCGCTGCTGGAGCAAGATCTTCCTCTATCAATGGTATGGCCCGGGTCCCTTGAAAGTCATAATCGTCGGGATCCAAGAGAGACATGCTGGTAGTAATAATAAAACTGGAAAAGATGGCGACAACGTTTCCAATCAGCATCGCAGACTGTTCCCCCGTGCTTTTCAACGTAATCTCTCCCTTTCCACTTGGATCATAGATTTTTGCGGCTAAAAGCCAGGACAATGTAGCCAAAATCCATCCCAGGGTTGCACCACTTATTGCTGCGCGAGCAGTGCATTTTTTCCATAAGAGCAGGTAAGAGATCGGTGCGACTGCAGATCCAATCATGATGCCCATGAAAAGGTATACCCAACCCAAGCTTAAACCCATAGCATTTAGGAGCAGAGAAAATATTCCCATTGATAAACCAAACACCACAATGGTAACACGAGACCATTTCAATATCTCTTCCCCAGATGCATCGGGGTTTATGTATACGTGATAAATATCGTACACAAAGATACTGGACACTGCGATTAGTTCAGCACTTCCAGTACTAGTGACCGCCATGAATAGCATAACGAGCATGGCAAATCCACCTTCCCAACCCCAAAAGTGGCCTTGCCGTTATGGGAATCATGGAATGATATTAAAATTGTATTGAAAGGAATATTGACGTGCAAAAACGCTGGCCCAGAAGAAAGCGCTGAAGAATATTCCGAAGTACAAGGTGGCGAAATATATATGGAGTTGAATTAAATTTATGGCCAAAGGTCGTGTTAATTTAATGCTGTTATCATATCATATATATGATATTTAATTTAGTTTGTCTGGAGGATAGTCCAAAAGTACCCGTCTGGTGCAAGTAAACTAAACGACTGTTCCCCAAACTCATTTGACATGATAGGTGTCATTTCGGTAACTCCCTTGGCGCTACCAATCTTAGCATGGTATCTAGAAATATCGTCAACTCGCAGAGTATAATTGCACGGCCCACGGCAACCTGGTCGAGATATTTCGAGCTTGTCGGGAATTTGACTCGGCATTCCTTCTTTGTACCGCAAAATGTGCAGTCGTCCAGAGACGTAATCCATCACGTTTGTAGATGATTCTGGGCAATCCACATTGGTCGTGTAAAAGCAGTCACCCTCTTGATCGAGCCCTAGAATATCACGGTCGCCTTCCTCCGCGCTATCAAACGTGTACAGCTTTCCTTCACCCTCGGTTGTTTTTAACAGGCCAAGGGTTTCCTCGTAAAACGCAACAGTCTCATATCCTCCTTGTGCGATCAGTCCAAAATGGGTAATTTGCGAGCATTTGTATTTGGACGATTCGTCCACTTTGCCATACTTTGGTATCGTGTACTCGTAGCGCTGGTAAAAGTTTTGCACCGCCATCGGCTGAAAAACGACGCACTCTCTGACACAGGCAGACGTTGCTCTCCAGCATTCGTCGGCGGTGACTGTCCCGTCCCCCTTCAGAGAAGAGTAAACAGTCGACCGGTGGGGTCCTTTCCAGTGGATCGGCGCCCCCGCAGCCTTTACATCTTCCGCGTGGTTCAAGACGTTATAAACATCGGAAGTCAGCTGGGCGCCCCACCTGGCTCCCTTGACCCGTAAATTTTTCAGCTCCGCCGCAACGCTAGGTTTTGCCTCAACGTCAGAGAAGTGCATGAGCCGAACCAGTCCGTGGTCCGCTCCACCCATGTGGAAAAGGCGCTTGCTGACAAGCCGTGAGTTCACACCGTAAAGTTTCTGGCTATCTTCCGCCGATAAGGTCCCTTCTTCGGTCTCTTCGATTTTTACACGGAAACCAAAAAGGCCCCAGTATGTCTCCTGCGCCTGCAACTCTTCAAGCGATTCGCATCCAATACAGAACTCAAACATACCACTTATTCCATTCGGAGGTGGCTTCGCTAAAATTAGGGACGCCATCGTCTTCTTTCCGTTTCTTGCTTAAGGGGTAGATATACAATTATCAAGTTGGTATAATATCTTCACAACCTAAATTCAAATCAGACTATTTCTCGTTTTCAATGGATCGATGGTTATCAATAAACGAATCTTGTATTTGTTTTTGTTTTTCATTATTCCTTACGAGTTGTATTTATTATTATTGTCTTTGTTGTTTAAACTTCGTCAGCAGTCGCGTCAGTCCTCCGTCGTGAAGAAATTAACGCTACTTAACGCGACGACATATTATTTATATAATATTCTTTAAAAAAATAATACCGGTGCTAAAAAAAAGGTGCTGACTTGATCGTCAAAATGTTGATGAAAGAAAAGGTCGGAGCTCGGAGCCTTTGTCCTTTGTTGTGTTGTGGTTGATTTTGTGCTTCAACAGTTGTTTCGTAGTTTATTAGTACGAGTTCCTATTTATAGTCGTCTAGAAAAAAAAATAGGATGAGGAATGAGGAGGGAGGAGGATGGATACTAAAATGAAAGAGTCGCGTGTCGCGTCTTAATTTATTATTATATAAATAATAGTCATAATAGAGAGAAGAGAAGAGGTAGTCTAATATAATAATATTTAAAGCAAAAAATAACTTAAAAACAAGAAAATTGGCTGTTATTTAACTTAATATATTTTATTACTGTAATACTCTACGTACACAGGAGAGAAATATTTTTTTCACACTACAGCGAATTCCCGAAGAATGGGGTATCCTCCTTGTAGAACGCATCCACAGATGTCACATCTGCCCCGCTGGTGTTACTTTCTGAAAACAAACGCATACTTTTGAGGCTCATTGTTGCATAATGCTCCATGAAATTCCACGCGGTAAGGAGGTTGCTGTCTTCCGGGGACTCGCTGCTCTTCATGTCTTCCGCGCCGTTTGCCGAGTCCGGAGAAAACGGGGATTTTCCAATCAATGCGTTGTTCAACAAGCAGTACTTTGCAAGCCTGGCAAAATACACGTCATTTCTCAAAAATTCGGGGGAGGCGACCACAATGCTCAAACCCATAGCTCGCGTCAATGCAACATTAGTACGCTTCGGACACCCTAGTAGACCAGTCAACGGGCTTACGTTTTCGCTTATCTGCTGCTGGGGATGTGTCAAGACACACGAAAGAATCGTTATGGGGGCTTCCTGGCCTTGGTAGTCATCGACGACGCCAACACGAACATTTCCCAACTCCTTCTTGCGCAATTGTTTTCGAATGAGCCGGACCTGCTGCCAGTAGGCAGCAAGGACAGAGATCATGCCTGTGTTGCACTTGATTTCTGTAGCAGCAAGAAGCCCCTCAATTATCTCCACGACTGCGTTTGCCTCTTCAAAATTATACAGGGAGGTTGATCCCATGTCTAGGACTTCAGAGCCCTCTACGCTGTGCAAAACCAATGGGAATGGCTGCCCGCTGGCCTTTCTCGGAATGGGTCCCCAATTTAAGAACTGGTTGGCCTTTGACAGTTCGCATCGTGCGACCATCCTATCCTCGTAAAAGACCCTGGCCGAAAACTTGAGAATGTCAACGTGAGAGCGATAGTTTTCCATTAGTCGTACAAAGACAAAGGGAGATGTGCTCTTTCCTGCACTTGGACTATACAATGGAAGCTTCATCAGCCGTTCCATGCACGAGGTGCCGAAACCGAAACTGTTTGCTACTGGGGACCGCACCGAAGCTTCTAATTGGTTTGGGTCCCCTGACATAACAACAGTGGCGTTGCTACCGCCAATGCGCCCAACTGTGATCGGAATCAGCACTTCTGGCTCAAGCGCTTGGCCAGCTTCATCGATGAAAATATATTGAAAGTGGTTGGCAATGCTAATGCGCGATAACGGTTGATCTGACAGTTCACTGCTTCCCCACGGTTCGGCGGATTCTGGAAGATAACCAAGCAGCAATGCCGAAGCAGCGCAAGTGCACACAATGACTCGGTAGGATTTCAACGAATCGATATCACTTAGTTGGAATTCGCCCGTCTGCCCAAGGTTGCAGTATGGTAGTATCGCCATTTCTACGACTTCGTTTACTTTTCTTTGTGGCAAGTTCATTCTGTGCATTTCGTTAGTGCCCAGGGATGCTGAGAGACGTGAACAGATGATGTCGCATGCAATATCGCTTGGGGCAGTCAAGAGAATTTTTCGGTGTGCGTAGGCGTTCAAAGCAAAATCTGCGCGAACGATTTGATTTACTGCTTCCACCACGGTCTTAGTTTTCCCAGTTCCGGGCGGGCCATGGATAACAATTGGTGCAAACCCACATTCCCCACTGAGAATTGTGCCTACTGCTACTCTCTGCTCCCCGTTCACTTGGTTATCAACCCATGCAGCAGAATCGGTAAGTTTGTTTACGACAGCGTCGACTATTGCATTTGGCCGCTTGTTGGCGGATCTTTTCAAAGAGTTCCGTGTCGGAAAAAGTGTGCGGTGGTCGGTATGAAGAAAGAGCAATGCTAAGCGCATTGCTTGGAAATAGTCTTTTTGGTGCGTAAATCGCAAGTGGAAAATGGTTTGCGTTAAAAACGCTTCCAGCGAGGCCGCCCCAGTTGCTGCCGCGCACTCCATCATTGAACGCGAGGACAGATCTATTTGCACGTTTGTCCCTCGACGGTCTGCGACGTACCCCATCATTTCAAATGTGCTGCTTTTCCCATTGTCATTCTTCGTTACCCTTAAATTAATGGCCATCCCGTACGTCAAATTTGGCCGTTTCTCGTCCACACCAGGTATGTTGACAGCAACACGAACCTTTTCGCCAGGGTACCGCGTGTTCATACGAAAAGATGTGTTGTGCACGTCGAGTGACTTCAAATCCCCAACATGTCGATTCTCTTCGATGTTCAGCAAGACCCACCAATGCCGTAAGTAGTGGTGTCGAGTTATCACGTCCTGCTTTTGGCGGGCGAACTTGTGGGCCTGTGGACCTGCCAGCAGCAGCTCGTCGTAAAGGCTGTACCTTCGAGTTTCTGGACTGAGTGCTGAATCAGCCCAATCTTTGTTCGGCCAAACTAGTTCGTTGCCGATGTCCCTGGAATTCATGCCCAAAAGTTGATTGTAGCATTTGGCCAGATTTGTTTTCAAAAAAACCAGGCGAGAAGCTCGAAAGGGAAAATGAGCGTTGTTTTCGTGGCATATCATGTCGTCCAAGGATGTGGGAGAGTGTGAAAATATGCTCCGGAGCGACAGGGGAACGTATTCGCATGCCCTATAATTCAGCTTCGTCTTTTCTGCCTTGGGCTCACTGCCTTCCTTGCTCTTTTCAACTCTTGACTCGTCAAAATGCGCTGCGCAAAGGGCACCCACAACAAAGTTTGTCTGTTGGACTCCAACCGCCGTGCAATCGACTCTGCATATTGAGAGGAAGAGCCACGAGTGGCATATGCCAGAGAACCCAGGTGTGCTGTGAAGCACTACCTCTATATCGTAAGAACTCTGCAGGAGCACTGGGAAAGAATGTTTCCCCTTCCCCGACGTCGGTTTATGGGAAAACACAGGTGCACTGGCCTTTTTGGATACAGATGTATTGACAATCCCAGTCAACCAATACGATGATTTTTCATTGTTTTCATAATCGACCCGCAGTTGCACCTGGACAGTTCCGAGCACACCGGTCCTTGGCCCCTCCATAAAACCAAAGTTTCCAAAATTGCAAAAAGACTGCGATAGTGTCGCCCCGTGCTTCGGCAGCATAATATCCCGCAACATGGACGTGTCCAGTAACGCGACGTTCAAGAGGCGCCTTCGAATCGAGGCAGACATTTCTGGGGGGGGCGACTCCCGACTCCAGTCAGTCACAAGTTTCAGTTCTGGTCTGAGCGGAGTTGACGATGGCTCTTCCCTACTGAGATGTTCAACTTTTGGTTCAAGTGAGTCCTGTGATTTCTCGGGTGCATCCGGGGTCCATAAACCCGATTTCGGCGGCCGCAGAGGAGGGTACCAGTGCGTACCTGGATGAACAAACACTTGGCCTACCGGGTAAGTTCTTTGTAACTCTATCAATTCCCTCAGTCTTTTCTTTTTAACACTCTGATTGAGTGTTTTCCAGCGACTTATTGTACAAAACGGACATACAAACTGTTGCATGTGTTGCAATTTGTGAAATTCAGATTTAAAGCGGGCCTTCAGTTTCGCCAACTCCGCTTCCCCCGCCATAAGCCCAGGATGCCGAACTTGCCAGTGACAGGAACAACATTCCGGCAGCTGCACGCCTGCACCATTTTGTATTCTTGCCATGGTCGATTTCATACACTTTCTCAACAAGAGAGGAGGATGTTGGGAGAGGGGTCAAGTTTGGTTTCTTCGAGACAGTGCTGAATATTATCGATCAAGAAATCACTCTTTTCTTTTTAAACAAACTAACAGACCTCATTCATTGTGTTTTGTTGTTGTTTTTCCTTTGTGTTGTTGTCATTTTTTTCCTTCTTCTTCTTCTTTTTTTTCCTTCAAGAAGAATTCTTCTTCTTCTTCTCGTTCTTCCTGGTTAACCAACAATGAAACAAAACTACAGAACCAAGTTAGGATTAGGGTATGAGGACGCTAAATTTAATTACTTAAATATAACAACAGCCAATTTTCTTGTTTTTTATATTTTATATATACATATTGTAAAAAAGAAAACTACAACGTCACACTTAAATATTTTGTTGTTAGTAAAAAAAGGGAAAGATGGAAAAAATGGAAAGTTATGATAGTCCAAGAAATAATGTTACTAAAAATAAGAAAGGTTCACCGGCTGAATATTTAATACTTGTTTTGGATCTCTTAATTAAGGAAGTTTAATTCACCGGGCAAAGTGAAGACAATGGTAAGGGGACGAGACGATGATCGCAGGGCTTCCATGACGCTCTTCAAGTCGGACTGAGAATAGTCAACTTCATTAATCTTGTAAATCCCGAAGCTTCGTCGTATTATTCTAGTTTTGGCCGCTTGGTAACCTTTTGTTACGGTCTTTACGATTACCCCCCCATGCTTCCGATCGACAAGTTCCAGGCCAAGGGGTCCGTCTTGAAATAATATTTGAACGGTTTGAAGGGTGTGAATGGGTTCTGTAGTCCCCGCCACTTGCTCTTCTTCCGCAACCTTCTGCCCCTCCTCCGAAGCTGCGTTGTAATCCATGGCCGTGGACTCCGTCGGTGAGGCAGTCTCCTCGGCGGCAGGGGGAGCTTGTTCCACACTCTGCTGTTCCAGGCTGGCAACGTCCTGATTCTGTAAATTCACAAAGTCTTCCACGGTGTCTGATGCTGTAATATCTTCTTGATGGTGCTTTTCTCGTTCCTGGGCAAGCTCCTCCTCCAACGCCAAAGCTTTCTCCCACAGCGCTTGGTTTTTCACTCGCTCGACCTTTACTGCGTGCCTGTTCAGCCATTCCACAGTGAACGTTTTTATGTCCACATTGATTTCTGCACCCTTCTCGGGCTTCGCTTCGGTTGAGACCTTTCTCAAGATTGAGTCCTGTGCATCGACGGGCTTTTCCCATGCCGAACCTTTGGTAGGGTGCCACCAGTAGACTTTTCCGGTAGCGTCGTCCAGGACCTCGACCCAGGCAGCATCGTCTGTTGGGTCGGCGGATGCAGCCGCCTCGTAATTGGACGCACTTTGCGTAATTTCTGTCTGAAATGTGTTTTCGATCCTTTCGATTGCGGAGTGGTTGGCACGTCTCTTTTCTTGCAACCTCCGCCGCTTTTCTTTCCGCTTCTTCTCCAGCTTTGCCATTAGCTTGCTGTGATTGGATTCTTTTTCCGAGTGCTGAATCTTGGCCATTTCAACGGCGTTGTACTCTGCCTCCATCTGCTCCTCATCGCACCTCTCTCTTGCAGCCTCGGCCGAGGTGGACTGGCTATGACCTTTCAAATTCATCAACTGTTCCCTCATCGACTGTATGTATTGTAGCATCTCGACGTTGATTTCATGCTCGTACCTCACTTCCTCCTCGATCAGCGTGGAGACCACATGCTCTGCAGCCGCCCTCATCCGCGTGTGGAACACATGAAACGATTTTCCAATCTCTTCCTGGGATGGTGTCTTGTCGCACGCTTCCGCTGCGCTTGCAACCGTTTCCTCGGATGGGTGCTGCCACTGGACCGCCCCAGAATCTTCATGGTAGTAGTACATGTTCCCGTCTTCCTGCTCGTACGCAACCCATCCCGGTGGCAAATCATTTATCGAGCGAATCATAGAACGCAACCGCTGTACTTCTTGGACATAACCTTTTGCCGTTGTTATGTCCGAACCATCGCCCGGCCGTGCAGCCTCTTGCTGTGCAACAGATGCCCCGCCTCCCATATGGTATATTCAATCGAATTATGGTGTAGTATTGGAGTTCTCAATCGTTCAACTTATATTGCTGAACTCTTAAGTGTCGGGATTACTATTTACCTTCCATTGACTAAAATGCACTCGTTTTTATACATATACGTACATATATACTGTACATTATATATTCATTATTTTGATAATGATGGTTTATTTTTTGTTTTTGTTTCTTTCGTTACTTTTCTTACTACTACTACACACCACCGTACCGCGCGGGCTGATGAATAAATTAATTTGTAACGTTTTTTTAAATTATTTAAAATTTATAATTTATAATTCAACAACTTCTTTTTTATTGAAGAAACAAATAATAATTATTTATTACCCAATTAATAACCCTATTATTTAACATGAATAATGAAGAGGGGCTGTGTTTTGTGTTTTGTGTTTTGGTTAAAATATATTATTTTTAAGTATTGTGTCTTTGTTCTACTATGTCCCTGTTTAGAAAATTGTGGTTTCCTAATCGTCTCTCTCTCTTATTCTATTATTCCTCGTAGGTATCACTATAGTAATAGAACCTTTATTTGTATTTAATTAGTATTTAAATAGGTATAATTTGTATTCTTTCACTTTTCTTTTCTTTTTTTGCGAAGAGCTACGAGGGAACTAAGGGGCTATAGTGAGGAGAACATTTTGTTTTTTAACTTTTCCTTATTATTCCTATGTTAAATCTTATGGTTCAATTTCTTCTTAGAAGTATTTTTCAATGCACTCGTTGTGTTGTTGTATAATATCCATTCAAGAAGGTATTTTTAATCAACAAAAAAAAATGTAATGCTACTGCCTTATAATACCTTGGTAAAATATTATTATTATTAAAAAAAAAACAAATAGTAATAAAAATATTAATAAACAGAAGAACAACAACAACAGAACATGGAATAAAATAATAATATAATTTTATTATTTTTATAATAAATAATAAATTAATAATATTTTTTATAGAAGATAATAAAATGTAAATTATTTAAGAATTTAATGCCATTGTTGATTTTATCGACCAAAACAAAATCTTTGTGTGCGTTTGTTTCTAAACAGGTTAAACATACACACAGACGACACAGCGATCGAAAATTGGTTTCGTCATTGTGCAATTGAACGGTTTGTCCCTTCCCCTCCCTTCCTTCCTTCCACCATGCAGTTTGCGAACGGGGGCATAGCCCTTCCTGCGGGAGAAGAGTACCAGGACTTTCAGCGCGCGGCGTCCACGAAACGTCTGAAAACACCAGATGCGTACTCGACGGGCGGAATACTGAAGAAGTCAACGAGCACGCCCGACCTGGCTGGGCTTACCCTTGCGACGGCGGGGAACTCTCCGTCCAGGACGGAGACGGCAAAAGTCCAGTTCGACGAGGCGACGCTGTCGAGACTTGCGGCAGAACGGGCGGTCGACAAGATTCGCCGCCCGCCGCTCAGGAAAGGCCTGAAGCGTTCGGCGCAGTCCTGCCCCGACCTGGCGGCATTGGCGGAAGAGGGGGAGGAGGAGGACCTCGTGGTGGGCGCCGCGTCGAACGAGCCACGCCGGCACTTGACGGTGCCAATTTCTGACAGCACCATGGGGAACATTCCGGCCTTTGACGCGAAGAAGCTGAAGCGGATCGTGTCCTGCCCTGAATTCCTGGACGTGTACGAGGGCCTCCAGACGGAGGACGAGCGAAAGAGTCGTCGGTTGGCGAGGAATAGAGCGTCCGCGCGGCTCAGGCGACAGCGAAAGCGTCTGATGGCGGACATTTTAGAAGTAAAGGTGAAGAAGCTGGAGCAGCAGATCGAGGCTATCAAGGGCCTGGATTGGACGGACCACGAGAAATTGAACATAAATAGTTTAGGCGTAGACATGAACCACCCCGAATTCATGGACGAGGAGTCGCGGAAGACCACGATCGCGCAGCTCGTCAAAGGGATCCGGGCCCACATCGACGGGCTCGCGAGCAACACCCTGCGAATGTCCCTGCTGGGCTGGGCCGGCGGCTCCAGGAGCACGTCCGAGGCAAACTGCGCCGCGCTAGGGTACACCCCCGACAAACTAGAGAAAATGGAGCGGTTGCGGGCAGACATGGTCACCAAAGTTGGGCTGACGGAGGAGCAGTTGAAAAAAATGAACGGCATTGAGCTCGCCTCTGGCGCGACCCATGAATTCACCCTGTCCGTTTACCTGAAACAGTGTTTGTACCTGTGCATAGAGCAGGGGCTCAAGGATCTCCCCGTCGTAGATAACATGAACGCACAACTGTCGACCCTGTGCCAGGAGGGCCAGAAGAAGAAATTTTTAACTTGGTCGGCAAAAAATGCAATTTCCATCGGCGGCCTGGACATCTGCGGCCAAAAGTTTAACGTCCCCGACGCCCAAGAAAAGTCCCCAAGGCTGAAGCTTCAAACCAACTCTAGTGTTGTCGACGGGGGACTGTTCGGCTCTCCCGTGAGACCGAGTGGGGACTACTTCCCCACCACCACGCCGGTCGCTGGTAGCAACGGTCCTGCGAAGGACTTGCCCGTATTCTTTTTCGGTGGGCGGGACAGTATCTACTAACATAAATCATTGATCATCGGTTGTCTATTTTTAATGTAGAAAAATCAAACATATTATACTCTTTAAGTTTTTAGAGTTCAGTTCGCAGTACATATTAATTTTAATTAATGAAAAAAAAAACATATATTATATTAAAATGATACTGGTGGCACACTGACGCACCATCATCATACCAGTTGTCTTCGATTTTAAGTTAGGAGGTGTGTGGTGGTGTGCGCAATATTTCTTCGTATTGTTCCTTTTATTTTATAAAATATGGAAATAGCATCATCATCATCATATAATATTATCTAATAATAACATAAATCATAATGTATAAGACTACTATGACCATGTATTTATTAATTATCTAAAAATGTATAACGGATAATAGATAATATATAAATAAGAAAGAAAGAAAGAAAGAAAGAAAGAAAGAAAGAAAGAAAGAAAGAAAGAAGAGAGTTGTTCACCATTTTATTATAGAAAGAAGTCAGTCGTCAGTCGTTCTCTTCTTCCGCATTTGGATATGTATACATGTCCTTATAGATTTAATAAT
>LT642409.1:0-19067 GCA_900128585.1 Stramenopiles sp. TOSAG23-3 | reverse complement strand
CTTTCTTCTTTCTTCTTTCTTTCTTTCTTCTTCTTCTTGTTCTTCTTGTTCTTCTTCTTTCTTCTTTCTTCTTCTTCTTCTTCTTTCTTTCTTTCTTCTTCTTCTTCTTCTTCTTCTTCTTCTTCTTCTTCTTCTTCTTCTCTTTTCTAAAATAATAATAGAAGAATACAATAAAAATACAATACCGGACGACCAACCCCATCCATCCTCCTCTTCTCAAGCCGCCAAGCGCCAAGAAGAAGAAGAGAAGAGGAGAAGAAGAAAAGAAGAAAAAAAAAAAGAAGAAGAAGAGAAGAAAAAAAAAGAAGAAGAAGCAAAGACAATTTAACTTTTCATTTTTTTGACATTTAACGATTTCATCGTTGGTTCGTATTTTAATATATATAGAGGATACGAATGAAACAATTTTTTGCATTAAGAACTAGGACCAAAACATTCTGGATAAAGCAAAAAATTTACAAAACTGGTGTAGAGTTGTGTCTTCATTATTTAAAAAGAACTTTACTTTGTTGTAGTTGACAATGAGCACGGAAGGTAGCCCCAGCGCGAGTTTGGAACCAGAAGCGGAGGAATCCAGTTTAGAGCAGGTAGAAGATCATGCACCAGAAGAAGTGGATTTTCCAGTGCCCAGCAAAGTAAGATTTAAAGTGGGGGACGCGCTTTTGTGCCAGTGGGGCCCAAACTTGTTCCACGCAAAAGTTTTGAAAATCGAAGCTGCCCCTCAGAAAGATGGGAAGGAGAGCCTTTGCGCATATTTTGTTCACTACAACGGGTGGTCAAAACGATTTGATGCGTGGGTGGAGCAAGAGTTTGTTTACGACAACACCCCAGAGAACCGGGACATACAAAAATCTTTGGTACGGCAAGAGAAAGAGCGCAAAGCATTGGAACGCAAACGCAAGCAGGAAATAGCCTTTGGACCCGTCACGACCGACGCCGGAAAACAGGGCGCCGCCCGCACGCGGGGAAAAAAAGCAAAGACCGCGAAACGGCAACCCAAGCCCAAAAGGGAACGGGTCGTCAAAGAGAAGCACGTCATCAGCGACGATGTAAAATCAGCGCGCTCAGGCAACCGCTTGGGTAACATGTCGGTCAATTCAAGGAAAGAAATTGACAACACGTCATACGTGGAGAACGTAAGTATCTCGTTATTCGGTCAAAAACCCTCCAGCACATTCTAACACTCAATTCTACTACCCTCCTCTCATATTTCCAACACGCGTACAGTTCAAGCTCAACATATCTTTAAGTTTAAAAAAGCGCCTCGTGCAAGACTGGGAAATGGTGGCGCAGGACAAGCGCTTAGTTTCTTTGCCCAGGACACCGTGCGTAAAGACCGTTTTGTCAGAATACTTGAACGCGCGGAAAGAGGCAAAGAAATTGAGCGATAACAGCGATGCGCTGAAGGCGTACAAAGAAGTTGCTGTCGGAATCGAAGAGTTTTTTAATGCCTCCTTAGGGCGTTGTTTGCTGTACCGTCTGGAAAGGCAGCAATACGATAAACTGATGATCGGATCATCCGTAAACTCAGGCGTGGGCGCAGGCGTGGCTGCACCCGAGTGCAGCGCCGAGACTCCAATCTCGCCATCAAAATCTGCACCTGATTCAAGCACGTTACGACCATCCCTAAAGTATGGCGTGGAGCACCTATTGCGCCTGTTTGTAAAGCTCCCCGTGCTATTGTCCATGTGCGACATGAAAACGGAGCGTTCACAAAAATTGCAGGCCTACTTGCAAGATTTTTTGAACTATTTGAGCAACACCCAGAGATATTTTGGGACCAAGTACATTTTCCCAGATTCTGAATACTTAAACGCATTCAACGCCCGCGCCGAAAAAGCGGAGGCAAACGCTGAAGCTGAACATAAAACTGAGCCAGAAGCTGTGCCAAACGCGGAGCTGAAAACTGAGCCAGAGGCCACGACGAATGGCAATTGATTTGGTACATCAAAGCCGCGCCCATTAAATTGGAAAATATATTTAAGAAGAAAGTTATTTTAGTAAAATACTTAAAGCCCTGTGTAAAGAAAGACGTTTTATTTGGCCTTTTGGTTTTCGTTGAAAGTTTGGAAAAAATAAATGTCGAAAGGAACTAGGAAGGAGTTGAAATGGAACAGCAAGTCTGTGAAAAAACGAACAGAGGAGGAGAAATGAAAGCAGACATTATTTTATTCTATAATAACAACAGGTATATAGCATTGCTTAGAAGAAGCAAAGTGACTAAAGCAACAAAATAATATGTTGGGCAACAGTCATTGAGAGAAGCGTGGAAACACAACGATGGTTTGGCTCTGTAATCGTATCGTAGCTTTCAAAAAATCAATCGGTACAAAAATCGACCAAGCGATAAACAGCATGCTCCAAAACCAGCAAAAAGAGGTAGTAAGAGGGGCAACAGAGGTTCGGTTTCGGCATGGAACAGGTTGACTCAATACTTTCAAATTGCACGTCCGTGAGCACCCTCGCTTCCTTTCAATCCGATGTTGGAGAGGATGAGCGTACTACTCACGATTTTGTTTCATTCGATTCCGATTTTTCGTCGCAGTTAGAGGGCCTTTTAGAGGACCGACAAGGTAAATCTGGGACTCAGTGTGGCGTGCTGCTATCCCTTCGGCATTCTGGAGTCCCGTACATCGTAACCGCTCTTAGAGGGAAACTGGTAACGTTCTCAAAGCATTCCTGTAACGATGAGCTCACAGGGGTCGCCGACAAAATATTGGTGTCTCTAGTAGGCGAAGAGAAACTAGACAGGCTCATATTATTCCTAGAGTCTTACCAAATAACTTTAGACTTTGAATGCGTGACGGATCAAGAAGAGTGGGGGGACAGCGGTTCCTCCCCGATCCTTTCATACATCGTTTTGACGCACTGTTTTCAGAAAGATACACTGTTGAGTGTTGATCAGACTATTCGGATTGCTGCACTGTTTAATTTGGTACCGAACGAAACGTGGTGGATTGGCATAGACAATGCAGACGCAGTTATTACCGCTTTACAAGAAATTTACAGGTTTAGCACATACGCTGAATTGTGGGCCTTTTTTGTGTCCACTAAGTGTATCTCCAAAATGGTTGATCCGCCGCTCGATCATGGGGATATTCAAGGACGTAAGTATCTCATTATACGGTCCAAAATCATCCAGCACACGCTAACACTCAATTCTACTACCCTCCACTCATATTTCCAACTACAGAGATGCTGAAAGGCCTGGTTGCGAAGCTAGTACGTGTCAAAATCGATTTTTTTGAAGAAATGTCTCAGCTGTCAAACATATTCAGGAACAGAAGTTTAAATACAAACATGCGCCTGCAACGGCTTGTTGCAGGACCAGATAGATCGCCGTACATTAGGAACAAGAGCAAGTTTTTAAAGTGGACATATAAAGCGAAGATGACGTCCATAGAGCACGTTAAAGCCGTGCTTTCGAGGATGCACTCCGTTGAGTTTAACCAAAAAATTAAGAAAAAAGACAAAAACGACTACCATCTATTTGATAATATACCCCCAGAGATGGTGTCCGTGTACTTTTTGAATTGGAATAGAGCACAAGAAGATAATTCCTACGCTGGTATGTCCAGCAGCCAATCGCAATTGAATGCCGCAATACTCAGTTTATCCAGCGACAAAGTTGTCGAAGATTTTTACGAACAAGCGTCAAAGTTTGACCCTGAAAGAGTCGCACATTTACACCACGGTCATATTTTTGTATTTAACGACGAGCGGATGAATTTGAAAACGAAGTTGCTGCCTTGGCCGGACTTAGTTACCGATTTGCACGTTCCACCAAAGGCATGGATGCTGGTGCCTTACCTTGAGCGCACGTTTGGAAATAGAAACATAATCTCTGTGTTATTAGAGCACGGGGCCAAAATGTTTTTGCGGCAAATTGAAAGTTTTTTCCACAATTGGAGAATTCCTGCTAAGCAGTGCATAGTCCACCGCAACAAAATGCAGCAGTGGGCTCTGTATGTACAACAAAGGCCAGCGGTTCGATTGAATTTGGCCAAGGGGTTCTTCTTGAAAGAATTTGAGCAGTTCGAAGAAAAATACTTGAACGGATCGATTTCTGTCCAAGCAAATGAGAAGCCAAGCGTTACAATATGCATGGTCACGTGCGTCCCGTACGGGGCAGGAGCATCATCAATTCTGTCCGGAAGTTTCAACAAACTAAAATACCAGGAGGACGTAAGCGCAGCAATAATCGAGGCGGACAAATACACCACGGAAAACGACTTTGAAGAGTCGTTTTTGACCACCACCAGGAGCAACGAGATAGTTTTTTATGGCAAAAGTATACTGAACTGTTCCGAATTTACACGATTAAAACGGCTGCTGCAGTCCTCGAAAATTGTGGAATCTTACGACGTAAAATTTGTGGCTCTATGCCCACTTGATTTGTCGGGCGATACAGTCGACAGTTTCAAGGAGAGATTGCACGGTACCGGAACAAGAATGTTCGAGACCTTAATGGACACACGGAAATTGTTAGAAAAATTGAAGCTATTTCCAGGTTGTCTTCAAACTCCACTATTAGCGATAGACGGAATGGAGCAGAATCTTATCGACTTGTTTAGTGACCACATAATCGGAGGCAAGTCATGGTCACCGTTTAACTACGTGGATGTTGTTGAGACTAAGTATTGGGCGCTAGATGTTCCTTTACAAAAACATCATGTAGATCTGCTCAATGAAATCGCTACCAATACCGGATTTTCTCAAACGGAGCTGCGTGAAGTTTCAAAGCTTCACCTGAACCTTACGTACTCGCCGTCGAAGGCTGCTGACCATTTTTGGTCTCTGCAGCAAAACAGAAAAGTAGACATTGAGGTTTTGAACGTAGTGTACACTCCTCGAAGCAATCAAGGGGAAGCTGCCAGCCCCCCAAGCAGCGATAGATCTGGTTTGGTTGTGGTATGCCGATTTGACCAGAGCTGGCTTCCAGAGTTTATTAAAGAATCCATGAACCAAACCCCCCATATTGTCTATGCATTAGGGAGGACAACATCATGCATGTTTGGGACGGAGATGTTGGAGAGTGATGACAGGGAAACATTTTTTCTTGATAACGAAGAGCCTTTAAAGTTTAACGGTTTTGTTACCCGGCATTTGATGAAAAATATGAGTGTGACAGAGCCAGATTTAAATTAAATTAAAAAACAAACTAATGGCTATTATTTAGGATTAACTCGTTAAATGCTTATGATAGATAATTTATTTTGTTCTTGTTTTAAATTTTTCTTCTTATTGTCATAATGATACTTTTTCGTTAAAAAACCTTTTTTTCCCGCTGCTCTTTCACCACCCACTGGCACGTTAAAGCGAGTCCCCTAGATCCAACAAATCGTTGCTACCGGAATTGGTGTTGCGATTATGCACTGGAGTGGCCATTGGCATCGCATCTTCGTCTTCTTCCTCCTCCTCGAATTCACTATCTTCCGATGAATCCTCCTTGTCTTGGTATCCTTCGTAGGCCTCGTAACCAGCGGCCGTTTCCGGCAATGCGCCTTTTCCTACAGGGTTGTACCCGGCACTGGACATCCCACTAGAGGCATTGCGGCAGCATATGCACAAAAGGTTTCTACATATCGAAAAGGCGGTGGACCCACCGCGAATCGCCTGTTGACTAAATTGGTTGCTCGAGTTTATGGCACCGGAAAAAGTTTTGGATTTTCCACTGTAATAGAGCCCTATAATCAGACACAGGACAATGAAAAGGACAATCGCACCCGTGTGGCTAAGGCTCCGTGGGCACGGAAGCTCTGTTGGCGACCGATCGACGCCACCGGAGCAAGTATCTCCTGCGATACGTCGGTACCCGTTCAGCACCTTATAGGAGGTGCCAGATGGGCACACGTCCGGCACGGCGCTACTCGGCTTCGAACTGGGGGACAGCAGATTGCAAGGTCCGCCCTCCAGGCTGCGGGCGTACCCTACGTCACACTCGAAGTCACTCTCTGCGCACTTGCAGTGCTTCACAAAGGTTCGGCGTTCTAATTTTTCACCGTTGAAACACTGGGCCTCCCGCTTCCGCCGTATGTACGTGACCTGGTGACCGAGCAGGCATTTGTCCCCCAATCGACCGTCGCTTGGGGTCCACTTCTCGTAGTCACTGTCGGGCGTTCCGGGGGCTTCCACCCCTTTGCAACGCTTGGCATGCAGCTCGCCGAAGTCTAGGAAATAGACGGCCCCGACCGAGTTCGAGTTTTTGTCGCTCGTGCCGCTGACGCTTCGGCTACCATAGACCATGAATTTTTGGCTAGTCGCACTTGGCTCAATAATTATGTTGTCTATTTCTAACTTCTTGTCTGAAAATTTGAAGGGGCTCCACGTCATTCCTTCGTTCCAGCTGTAATAAATTGTGTCCGTGGCCTTGATGTCGTTTGCCATTACGATCAGACCACCGTGGTCTCCAAACTCATAAATGTGCGACCCCTTGGCGACTTCAAACCACGACAAACCGGCGTCCCTGCTAAAATATGTGTTGATTTCGTCCTGGTTGTCGCTCAAGCTTGTGCCAATGTTGCCGGTCGCCATGATGAGCCCAACGCTCGTGTCCGTGCTGTAAAATGGCCCCCATTCGTCTGTCACCCCGTGAAGGTGCAGCGAGCAGTCCGTGCTGTCGCACTTGACCGGTTTCCCGTTGGCATCGAATTTGGGCGCGTGCAAGTACGACCACACCCCCCCCTTGTCAAACGTGATGACGGACCTCATCTTCGGCGGCGGCTTTTTCCCCCGCTTCACTTGTTTGTCTTTTGCGCTATTTTCCTGCGACATGGTGCTGTCGTCCGTCGTGTCGTCCGAATCGCTGCCGACCATGTCGATAAAGTTTGCCAGGTATATGCCTTCCAGGCCTTCAATTTTCTCAAAGTCGCACTTCCCCGAGCTCTCTCGACTATTGTGGGGTAGGGACAAAGTGTAGTTGAGACCGTCTGCGTTTGAAATGTACACGTTCCCCCACTTCGCGCCTTCGCCTTCGTGGTTGACGTGCAAGAACACGGTGTCTTCGCTGGTGTCCAGGATTGTATAGGAATGCTGCTTTATCCGGTACGGCAATGTTCCACGCAAAAACGTTCTAGCGCCGTCGCTGGACATTTGAAGTTCCACTTCCGTATCGTGCAACGGGCTCACTTGGGCCACGAACAAGAATTTTTTGGTAAACAAGAACCTGTTCCCGTGCGGCACCAAGACGGTCGGTTTGGACTTGAAGAAATCGTCGCTCCGGACGAAATCAATGTCCTTGTCCCAGTGTCCAAATTTTTGATTTCCGACTTTCTTGTTGAACACGGTCGCAAACATTGCAGTGGGGGGCAAGCTGTCCGCCTGGTGCGAGCCCAGGTTGTGCGCCCAGTCGAACTGCACCACGTAGTCCGTGACTTTGATCCAGGAGGCACCAAAGTCTTCGGTGGCGTACACGCTTTTGTAGCAGAGCCCGTTCGCTTTGGCGTCGTGGCACTTGGCCGCCATGCTGCTGGCGAGGATGCGGGTCTTGTCGGCTGGGTGCATGACCACGTCGTGGAACTTCACGACGCTGTTGACGGCGACGAACGTTCGCCCGGCGTCTTTGGTCACCCAGTGACTTGTGCCTTGGCCGACGATAAAAACGAGGTTCGCGTCGACTGAGGAAACCACCAGCTTCTTCACTTTCCGCACCGTGTTCGTCCCCGACGGCGCCCCTTTGAAGCTGAGGGCGGGAAGGGAGTCAATGACGTTTCTCCAGGTTTTCCCCTCATCACCGCTTCGGTACAAATTGGACGCGGTCGTGAGCACGAGAACGCTCCGCTTGTTCGAACCAACCCACTGGATGTCCTCCACCTCCCCTTCCATAATGAATTCTGTCACCCCAACGTTCCCTTTTGCAATTGGTGCACCAATTTTCATTCCAACGTCCGCCTTAGCGAGCGGCGCAGGCTTCACCGGGACTATTTTTGACGAGTCCCTCTGTTGCTCCGGGGTCGACGACGGACGACCAGACGCTGGCCCCTGCGCGGCGGCGAACGCCACGAAAGCACACACGCACAGAAGGAAGGCAGAGGTTACCTTACGCAACATTTTATTTCAGAGAAAGCAGCCTCGCGTGTGTCGTGCCAAACAGCCTGTAGGGTGTCAAAAGGCGGAAACAGTGCCTTGGAGACGATCGAACGAAGCCCACAGAAAACAAACGGTACAGAAGGAAGCAACGTTTATAATTTCACGTTAATCTTTGCTCGTACGAAATACTATGCAAAATCCTCAATTCATTTATCCAAACCAATCTTCTGTCATATGATGACAATGTGTACAATGGGTGTAAAGAAAAGAAAGAACGGAACGGAAAGAAAGAAACTCCTTTCTTTTATAATAATAGACGACTATAATAATATTATTTTATTATTTTATTATTCTTATTCTTCTTCATCATAAGCAAAAATAATAATAAAAATAAAAAAAAATGACCACCGAACGAAGAAAGAAAGAGGATAATAGGATAAGAGACTAGGACAGGAGGAGGACGGAGAATTATTAATTGTATAATCAATATGGTACCGGTACGGTATTATAGTGGACAACAGTTTTAATAAGTACAGATCTACGAGATCTAAATAAATAGAATAAAGAATAAGAATATGTTAATTTTGTACTCCTTCAAATCCTATATATTTAAGTAGGACTAAATATTAAATATAATTTTCTTTGTGGTTGGTTGGGCATCAATCAACTACAGTCCTCAGTGTATTTGATAGTCTCTATATAACATTACGTCGGCTAAGCCACTTATTTATTAGTTTATGATCTTTGATGTCCTCGTACGAGGATATTTATTATAAATACGATGGGAGCCCACTTGTAAAAGAGACTCATTATTTATAATAGTCTAACTATTATGTAACTACGGAAACCAATTTTAAATTATAGAACCAACCGAACCAAACCAAACCAAACCAAACCAAACCAAAACCAAACCAAACCAAACCAAACCAAACCAAACCAAACCCAAACCAAACCAAACCAAACCAAACCGCAAAGCAGAGAGAGCCGCACCGAGAGAGGAGGAGAAAAGGCAAAGCAGAGAGAAGAGAGCAGAGAGAGAGAGAGGAGAAAGGCAAATGAGATCATTATTAAATACTTAAAAACAATTATTTTATATACTAATATTAATTATACCTATTATTATATATATTAACCAATCAGGTACTACTGTTAAATCCATATTACAACATGCGAAATACTACAAGTACCTTTTATTCGACTTTCCAACCACCTTGCTCTTTGCTCTGTCCTTTTAATTCGTAATGATTTGTTGGTTAAATAAAAAAAAAATATTATTATTTATCTCAACGTGTTTCAATTATTCCTTTGCTATACAGCTGTTATTTTTCCGACCGTGATGAGAAAAATAAAAAATAAAACATCATAAAAATTGAAATAATTAAATTTAATATAGGAATAATAGGAAGTATGATAGAGGTACGGATTGATTCTACTAAAAATTTTATTATTTTATTAACTAATAATTATTAAAAAAATAATCATCGCATCATCATCATATCATCACAACAACAACAAATAATTATTATTTAAAAAAAAAAAAACCCAAAAAAACACAGAAAATAATGATCGCATTTTTTTGTTTGTTCAATTTGCATGCGCGTCGTTTGTTAAATTTGAAGCGATTCAATTATCCAATTTTTTAACAATAAAGTAGTAGCCCCATCTGTGTTAAAATTGTTGAGAGAAAGTGGTGGTGTTTGCGTTTAGTAGAACATTATATACCCAGAGCATTAACGAACGATCGAAGGAACGACCGTACACATCCCTTGCACGTCTTGCGAATGGACAATTGTCGTTCGTCTGCAGTCTGCCAGCCCCGATGGGTTCTGCTTCTGAAGGTTCTTTTGCTGGGCTGTGCTACCGCCTTCAACCCAGGGGAACTTTGTACAAATTATGACAGTAGGCGTCAGCGATGCTTGAAGTGGATGTCGACACCAAAGGATAGTATAAAAATCGAGAGCGTGCGGACGTCGAAGGGGTCGACGTGCGCCATTGAGAAGCAGCCGTTGCTCGGGAACGGCGGAAGGTTGAGGTGCTGGGGGGACAAGGGCGAAAAATTTGTACAAGACAAGCCTAACGAGTTGGAGACACAGTTTAGTTCCATATCCATAGGGTACCACCACGCCTGCGGGATCAACCGGCACACCAGGCTGTTGCACTGCTGGGGGCGAGGGGCAGCGTCCATCGTTCCCGTGGACTTGAGCGATTTGCAGTTCAGTAGTATTGTTTCGGGGCCGGTAGACATTTGTGGACTATTATATAGCAACAGCTCTGTTGTCTGCTTCGGGGAACACGATATTGCACCGCCGCAGCCGACAAAGTTCGTCGCTGCTGTCTTGTCTACTGGTGAGCTTTCGCCGGCTAGCGAAGGGTACGCGACCTTGGAGCCGTTTGTATCTACGTACTCGTCGTTGGCTGTAGGTAAAACTTTTGCATGCGGGATTGTGAAGGGGGACGGAGGTTTTGATGACAACAACGTAGGACTGCGCGAGGGAACCGTCGATTGCTGGGGCACCGAAGTCATCGAAGGGAACCGCAAAAAGACTCTATCGTCCGCCCTTACCCCACCGAAAGGCATTAAGTTTAACACTATTGCCGCTGGGCCGCGGTACGCCTGTGGCATTGCCGCCGCCACACACGAGATAAAATGCTGGGGGGTGGTCCCCCCGCTGGTTCAAGCACACATTCCAAGCGGCCAATTTTTGAAAATTTCTGTTGCGGAACGGCACGCGTGCGTGCTGCACAAAGACCATTTGCACGACATTGTGGGGTTAAAAGGCAGTGGAAATTCGTTGGCTTGTTGGGGAGACAATCGCGATGGCCAAACAAACGCTCCATCCAAAGCCAGCATGAAGATGAACGGCCCGAACAGCGACAAGTGGCAATTCATCGAGGTAAGCACGGGCTTACGGCACAGTTGCGGCCTACGGTACGATTTTGTTACATTCTGTTGGGGGAACAGCCTCGGGTACAATGGTATGATAGGGCCAAGCAGGACGGTCGAGGAAGTCATAGAAGTGTATTAGGAAAGATCGGGTGCGGTCATGCGTACACGAGAAACAAATTTCGCCCGCAAGGTACCTGTCAGCGGCGACGAAAGATGGTTTAAACAGAGAGGCGAGATTGGTCTCCAAAATTTAATTTTTGGGTGTTTCGGGATGATACAAAAATGTTGTGAGTTTAGTATGAAAAAACAAATTATTTAGGTCTGTTTAGTTTAGTATCATTTGTGTGTACACAGTTCTTTTAGAAATTACAAAGTATAAAAATGAAAAATCCATTTCGTTAACAATTATGCTACACGCTCACAAGCTGCGGTGCCACGTAGCGCTCTCTGATGGTACCTTAATCTTAATCAGATTTCTTTGACACCTTCTCTTGACGCTCTCTCCACTCGTCGCGCAAGACTCGGATACAACAAAAACACCCCAAAAAGACCAGAGTCCACAAAGTTCCACCGACTACGTAAAGAATAGTAGGAACTTCAAATTTGTCCGGATGACGGTAAGTCCCTCCCGCGGCAGACACTGATAAAACTCCAGTGATAAAGCATAAGGCTTGGAATATCGAAGATCCCCACATGTTGCTAAAGTTGTTATTCATCGCGTTGCCCAAAGTCCACGGAATCTGCAGTCTCGACTATATAGTTCGGTAAGATTGCGGCTGCAAAATGTGCAGTGATTGAAAAATATTTAAACAAAATACTTGGACGTCAACAGTGCACGCGTTTTCTGATATCAAGTTATTCGTTTGAAGTAGTTTGCCTGGCCCTATCCATTTACTTTTTTGAGTAAAAATTTCATTTAAAAAAATATATATTATTTCGGTTACTTTTTTGCGACTTGAGGTTTCTCGTTGTTTTTCGGTTTTTTTTTATTATATTTTGTTTGGTGGCTTTTGGTGTTTTTTGGGTTTGGTGCGTTTGGTGGCGTGGGGCGTGTGAGCTGTGAGCTGTGAGCTGTGAGCTGTGAGCTGTGAGCTGTTGTGTGTGAGCTGCTGTGCTGATGATGTGGGGGGAGCTCTTCTTTATAAAATAAATAATAATGGCATGCTTATTAATAGGTACATTTATATATTAGAATACAAATAATATATACTTAAATATATAATATTCCCACTTCTCTAATATCAGAACTTGATGAACCAATATAAACATCAAACTTTCCATGAACCAATTCAAACCCATCTTTTTTCCCGTTCCATGCCGAAAGCCAGCGACGGGTCAACGCAAACTCAAACGATGCCGACTCACCTTGTTCCAAGGCAGCTACTTCAAAACCACGCAGTTGTTTGTAGGTGCTGTCTGGGTATTTCAAATACAATTGAACAACCTCTCGCCCAAAGCACTTACCAGTGTTTCCCACGGTAATGCTTACGGAAGCGATGACATCGCCCCCACCACCGGTGGCCTTCACGAGTAGGTTTTCGTATGAAAACGACGTGTAACTGAGGCCATGCCCAAATGCGTACGCTGGTTTTACTTTGTGATGTTCGTACCATCGATAGCCTACCAGCAGCTTTTCTGTGTATTCGGCTGTTGTTGGGGAGCATGGCACCCATTTACTATCTGGAGGATTCATCGGCGGAACGAACCCACAGGTTCGAAGTGGCGCGGATCCATTTTTTGTACGATTTGTTGGAGGAATGCCAGGGTATTGGGATGATGTCATTTCCACATCATTCAATCTGTGCGGCAGCGTATGAGGCAGTTTCCCGCTGGGATTGTAGCGTCCCATCAACACATCCACCAATCCTAACCCTTCCTGTTCCCCGGGAAATCCCATATCAACAATGGCATGGGCATACGGAGCAAAATCCGTCAAAAATGGTCCAGGACTTATCGTCACAACAATAATGCGCGCTGGCGTGGTGGCATAGACAGCGCGGACAAGCTCCGATTGAGGAAGGCCAATGGTCGCTCGATCACGCCCTTCGGTTGATATCTGTGCCAGAACGATAATGACAACGTCACAGCCTTTTACAGTTTCTGATATCGCAGACAAATTTGTTCCGTTTGTATACGGTATATCACCCTTTTCCTCGGCGCGAAGGGCGTTCAGGATGGACACGGGCTGTTTTGGAGTGACTTTTCCCGACCCGGATCCACCATAAATTGCACCTTTGCCATCGGCGGCGAGTCCAACGACGGCAATTTTGCTTTTTTTAACCAGTGGCAGCGTACTGTCTTCGTTTTTGATCAGAATGCACGATGCTGCGGCCAGTTCGCGAGCGAGGGCAACGTGTTCAGGCGACGTCACGTCTTTGTCCGGAGTGTTTGGGTTCGTATCGTCCAACACGCCGGTGGAGCTCATTGCCCACAATATTCGACGAACTTTATCGTCCACGACGCTTTCGGGGACATTACGACCGACTTCCTTTTTCAGCATGCCGCCAAAATAATCTGGACGCACAGGAGGACCAGGCATTGCAATATCTAACCCGCCAAGCGCGGCGTCAATTGTCGAGCGCGTTCCATCGTAATCCGAGCAAATAAACCCTCTGAATCCGTATCTTTCCTTCAACAATTGATTTTGGGTGGCATTGTGTTGGCACGAATATTCCCCATTGATGAGATTGTTGGAACACATGAAGCTTGCCACCCCTGCACGGACGGCGCCCTCAAAAGGCGGAAAGTACATTTCCATCTGCGTAGTTTTGTCAATACTAGCCGAGGTAGAGTGACGATCCCCCCGTCCAAACTTTTCAGTGGAATTTTCTGGTATTGAACCTTCTTGCGAATTGTCAATGAAATGTTTTGCATTTGCAATGACCTTTTGCGACTGGACTCCTGTGATAATTGGTTGTACAAGCTCGTAGCCAAGAAACGGGTCTTCTCCGCTAAGGTATTCGAACGATCGGCCACCATTGGATATCCTTTGTACGTTCAGCCCAGGCCCGAAGTACACGTTCGCCCCTTTCCCGTAGAATTCCTCTCCGATGGCTATTCCATACGTGTGCATCAACGAACGGTTGAACGAGTGTGCTGCCGTCAAGCCTGATGGCCACTGGGTGGTTGTTCCCGCATACTTCCGGTCGGCATTACGGAACCCTTCAGGCCCGTCGTTCATCCTCAAATCGGGTATGCCTAGGCGAGGCACCCCAACAGTGCGGCCCACGTATCCATGAAGATCAGTATTGCCTTGAAGCATAGATATTTTTTCATCCAAAGTCATGTTTCCGACCAGTGCTTCGACCCGGGCCGCGTGCTGGTCTTGTTGGGTAACAGCATTACAGACGCCCCCAACGGAAAGGAACAACAGAAGTATTGTAGCCAACGATCTCATCTTTTCGGTTTCATTACTGCGATCACAAGCAAAATGTATTTGTACTTAGTCTGTCTAGGGACGCCCCCCCCCATTTTTAATTGGGATTAATTTGGTTTGGCTTTAACAATGGATTTTTTCATTTGTATGAGTCCTCGTAGTAGTAATAAAATAAATAAGAAAGAAGAAGAAGAGAAAAAAAGAAGATAGTATATAGAATAGCAGTAGACGAAGAAGAAACAAGACACCGCCGTACCAAACAACAACAACCCCTTCTTCTTCTTGGTATAATAAAAAACCAACAACACCAAAAAAACCCTCCTTCAGAGGTCATCAGAGAAGAAAGAGAGTAGGAATCCGAAATTACGCCACTTCACACGATTTTACATAGGTATAGCGTCGAGATAGAAACCGCACTGTTGTTGATTTTACTAATCAGGTATGATATATATTATTTAAAAAAATAAAAACAAATACGCTTTTACCAACATCTTGGAAAGTTTATTCTTTGCAAGGATCTTTGTGAACTTTTGTCAACATCAGCAAGACGTAAGAACCTACGACTACTGCATAAGCTGCAATGAACAGCTTTCCTTTCCCTATCGTTAGCGTCGCCTTATTTTGTCCCCAATAGAGCGCCATCCCTAGCAGCAACAACAAGTTAAGCGCAACGGCTCCGAATTGGAAAAACGCTGCAAATTGCAAGTCAGAGTGATCCGTAACTTGCAAGTGCCCCTCTTTCATTGCCAAATTCGCTATGAGCCACGGCAGGCCAAGGCCAAGCAAAATATTGATGATTTGAGAGCCTAGTGCATTCGATACTGCCATGCTCCCATAGCCTCGCTTTGCCATGGTTACCGACTGAATCGTGTCCGGGATTTCCGCGCCAATGGCAATTGTAATCAGCCCAAAAAAACTTCCTTTAGCCCACGGCGGCGTGAACTCTGTCCACCGTGCAACGCACGAGCTAATTACCATACTAAACATTGCTACCCAAATAAACGAAACAAGGAAAGTCAAGGGGTAGTAGTGCTGGTATTTCGACCCTTCTTCGCAATTGACACAAGTCCATTCAAACATAAAGGTCAGCGGCCTCGCCACAAACTCGATAAGGCGACCAAACGCGGACGTACTCCCGTCTTCATCGTCGATTAAATTAACGTCATAATTGCCTTCTACCGCGTCTGCACCAGGGGCGCCATTAATGCTACTAGCAGTCACATTGTCGGCGAACGAGACGGTCTTCCTCGTTGAATCGTCGCTCGGCTCGATTGCAACGGCGGTGTCGTCCACCGAGCCAAAATCTTGGGTTCTTTCATCGAGCGAAAGGAGCGGTGCTTGCCCGGCATTACTCTTTTTATTTACGAAACTCTTTCGCTTTTTCTTTGGTCTTTTTAGGATGCGGTGGCGGTACTCCTCACGAACCTTTGGGGCAAAGATCACGACCGATACGTAAAGCGCGTAAAAGCCGACCAGAATCCCCGCCTCGTACGGCATGATCACACCGTCGTGAAAGAAAATGCAAAGCAACAGCAAAGCCATGGCATAGGCACTTACGTCCCGCAGCAAAGGCCTTCTCTTCAGCAGCAGTTCAATGCCGTCGCCGGTCGACAACGCGCAAGCGCCCGGGATGATCAAAAAGGCAATCATTCCACTGCCCAGGATGGCCCCTACCCCCAAGTTTGTTGCGTCCAGGGCTGCGGGTGTCGGAGGAAATGATCTGACTTGCTTTACCGTGCCAACAGTATTGACAATAATTTCTGGCGCAGCGCTGCCAAAGGCCATAAAAGTAGCCCCGGCAACGTCCTCACGAATCATCAATTCGTCGCACAGTCGTTCCAGCGCAACACACAAGTGGTCGTCGCACACGATTGCCAAGCCAAGCATTGCGTACAGAAACAGGAGAATCTCGAAAAGGACCCCCCAAGTGTTTGGCGCGCAGGACTCCCCTGTGCGGCGGTCGAAGTTGCCACCTGCAAAGTCGATCCTGTTCAAGCACAGATCTCCAACGAAGTCGCACGATGAGACATCGCACGTCCCGTTGCAAATTACAGGTATTACCTTAGTCGCAGCATTGTCCTGCAAGCTTTTGGTAAGGACGTCGGCAGGCTTGCCCTGCAAAGCATTTCCGAACGTTTTGGTTGTGGTTCCTTGCGCAACGCTTAGTCCGGCGCAGCAAAGGAACAAAAGGAGCGTGAGTTTGTGCACCATAGTGTTTGACGAGCAGAACGGCATACTTTTGTTGTTGTATCGGAGCACTTTCAAAACAAAACAGATTCCAATAAAAGTAAACAAAAAAATTGCATGCGCAAACGAAGGATTTTTCCCTCCTCAGTATTCAAAAATAGTTTATACACACCGTGTGCGATGTTCATCAAGTGTATTGGTTGGGTTTTATTTTGTTATTGTTGTTTCACTAAAAAAATACGAGAGAGGGAGTTGGTATTATTATTATATTAAAATATTTTTTATATTCTTCCGTACCCCCGTGGTACCTGTTCCTGGTTTTGGTACCTGGTAGTAGTACGGTACGTAAAATAATAAAAAATAGAAGAAGAAGAAGAAAAAAAGGATTTCTTTCTTCTTCTTGCTTTGTTGTAATATAATAATAATAATGCTATTATTATTATATATATTCTCTTCTTAATTTTTTTTGTTCAACTTGTCCACAGGCAGGACGGAAAAAAAGAGAGAGAGAAGAGAGAGAGAAGAGAGAAAAGAGCGCTCCTTTATTTTCTCCTTTCCTCCTCGTACTTATATACTACCTCATCGTAGTCGAATAATGTACATTACACAGGCAGGCGGATGAAAAAAATAAACTGGATATTAAATAATAATAACGGGAAGGTTTTCATTGTGTGTGTATGTAGATTGTCCTCATTTTAATGATGTTGGTTGATGAATCGGTTGTAAATAAGTTTTTTTCTGTTTGACGACTGATGCTATTTCATCTTCTTTTTTTTGTCTTTCTTTTGTCTTTCTTTTTTCTTCGTCCGTCCTGCTGTGCTTGTTGTTGGGTTGCCGTTATTATTATTAATATATTTTTAATAGTCTGCATTCGATTGTTTGGCCGGATAGGCTGAGATTTTTCCATGGGAATATTACCCGCCCGTTTCTACAAATTTTAGGAAAGAGATACAAAGTAAAGCGACGGCTGAAGTCAAAGCAAGTGTCACGGCACAGGCGTCAGTGTAACTCAATATGGGATGTACTGCAAGCAAGACGAACGAGAAAGCGACGGCGGGGGGTTCGCCGAGACGGGTTGGGGTGGGCGATAGCTACAAGTACGAGCCGGCGGCCTCGGGGACAGACAACAAATCTTTTGCAGTGGATACTGGATATTTTCGGACGAACTACTTGATCAAGTTGACCGACACACCCGCAGAGTCTCTCAGGGTTTGTACTGTAGAAGGCCAAGCGGATCGGCAAGTGTGTTTGAAGGCTTTTCGGCGCGAGGCGCTTGAGGAGAACCCGGTGAAACTGGAGCAAACGATAGAGGCTTCCAGAGTTGCCCATGACTTCGAAAACCATTACTTGCTCCGGCTTTTTCACTCGTTCCACTCCCCAACATTTCGAACGTGGTACCTCGTAACCAACCCGTACGCTTTTGACATAGTGCACTTGATGAGTTTGAACTATCGTTCTGGGTTTGATTTGGAAACAGCGAGCAGGCTCGGCGCGGAGATCGTGAGCGGCCTGGACTGCTTGCACAAGCAAGGCATGGTGCACGGAGACCTGCGCGCGGCAAACGTGTTGATCACACCCAGCGGGCACGTGCGAATTAGTATGTACCCTTCCTACGTTCTTGCGACGGGTCCTAACGACATATACGCTTTAGAAGACGTATTGTATGATGCACCCGACGGCAGCTCTGGAAGTGAAGACGAAGAAAAAGTACTTTCCCCCAAAGACGATTGGTGGGCTTTTGGCTGCATACTGTACGAGATACTGCACGGGCAGGCACTGTTTAGAATGGGCGCGAACGAAAACTTAAACGAAGACACGGAGTCCGTTCAGAGAGCAAAATCCACAAACCCCGTGAAAGTACCAGAATCGAACAAAATGGCTTCCGACAGCCCGATGTTCTCGTTGATAAAGAATTTGCTGAACCATAGCGCAGTAGAGCGTTTCGACAGCGAGGCTATTTTCTCCGAGCCCACCGCATTGAATTCGGGGCAGGCCGCGGTCGACTGGAAGAATGTCGAATATTTTCAGGGGGATGCTTGCATCGATGTAGAAACCCTTGCCGGGCTAGCAAAGGACAATAAACAGTTTGACGATAGCAATGAGTCTTGGGAGACGGAAGTCTCCTTTTTAGATCGCCACCATCAAACAGAAGCGCAGGAGGGCTTGGACGAAGTTCTCATGGGAGTGCTGGTGGACGAGGGCGACGAGGACATCGCGCTGAAGAAAGAAGAAGAGAGACATATAGAGAGTTTGTGCAGTAGGTGGGACATGGCCAACACTGTCGATAAGTTGAGCAAGTTTAGTTTGAACTTGAAGGCGGAAAAGTTCGACAAGTTCGTTGCTTATGGGTCGGACGTGAAGGCCAAAACAGGGCGGGTGCTGGACGCGGAGAATGCAAAGCAATTTGAAATGTTAAAGTCCGTGGTCGAAAAGAATCCAAAGTAGAGAAAAAACGCGCACTGTAACTCGCTCTCCTAGAAAATATCAAGCTAAAATGTATGTATTAACACCCTGCAACGACGCCGGATTGCGCTGTACAAAAATATTTACGAGCAAGTCAAATTTTTCCAAATTTTAGTCACTCTTCTC
>LT642407.1:0-19116 GCA_900128585.1 Stramenopiles sp. TOSAG23-3 | reverse complement strand
AATCGTTTGGGTTCCACCCACTGTCCTAGTGCATATGGCGTACTACATGGAGTGGTTCTGCTACGTCGTAAACAAAATTATTGGGTACGAAGCAATGAGACCGGTGATGACAGAAACGGAAGCAAAAACCTTGATCCGCTCGTACACAGTAGATCCATCCTACGTGCAACAGAACCTTGGTTATTATCCTCTGTTGAACACGGGCGAGGGAACCAAGTGGGCGGCGGAAGAGTTTAAACGTCGTTACGAAATGGCAAATGCCCCTCCTTCAAACGATGGGGAGCTGTAGGTTTTGGGGAGAAGAACTATTTACCTAGATTTATAAAATAAATTTTAATCAATGCACTTAAATAACAGCCAATTTTTTGTTTTTAATCTCTTTAATCTAAAATAATAACACAGCCTAATTTTATCTTCTAAAAACAACAAGAAAATTGTACCTTGGTAATTAAATTAAGCTTCCTCATACCCTAATCTTAACTTGATTCTGTAATTTTGTTTCGTTGTTGGTTGTCAAAATTTTATCTTCTTCTTCTTATTATGATAATTTCAAGTTATTAATAATGATGTAAGCACCCGGTTTATTATTTTATGCTAACTTTACTGAGTTTTACAAGTATAATTTATGACCATGTTAAAAAAAATAATTATATATACCATGTTAATATTGCACAACACATCGCACACACCTTTTTAATTTCTTTTACACCCTCCAGTGTGCGCGAACCCCTTTACTCCGTGCCATTTTTAATCCCAAAACGGGTGGACAAACTTTTTCACGAGTTGAAGGTAGGAATCACCCTTGTTGCTTGCCTGATACGTGGATTGTTGAACCAACTTTGCTACCAACGTGTTCGTCAGAGCGCTCAAAAATATAGCCTTAAATTGCGGATCTTGTTTGAACATTGCAATCAAATCATCCATTTTCACCGTTATTGTATGTACATTTGTATTGGCCACGACGCGGGCAGACGCTGTGCGAACAATGTCTTCTCGGGCTTTTTGGACCGACGCAGTCCTCTTGATAGATAGCTTTCCGCTCTTCTTTTCTTTTTCCAAACGCAAACGGTTTAAAAAGCTAATCTCTCCCAAAACTCCGGAGGAATTGCAACCCTCCATTTTCGCAACCATTTGATCCTTCACTAAAACATCGCACTCCCCCGTCATGATAAACGTGATCGAGTCTACGTCGAGCCCTTCTTCTAACAAGACATCGCCCGGTTGGTAATCACGTTTCTGAACGACCTCTAAGAATTTGTAAAAACGGCGGGCTGGAAGTTCGTTCAGGTGCGTTTCAAATAAATTTAACTCGTCTCCACTGAACGAAATGTCGGCCTTGTCAAGCATAATTTCTCCAATTTTGATCAAATGGATAGAAGCGAATATTACCGCCCAGATTACTGGGGCCTTCAGGGGTGGCTTTCTGGTGAAATTGTAATACATTCCACAAATGCCTCCAGTGATGCTCATGGACCGAAGAAACACTATATCACTACTGCAGGTTCCGAGGAGAGATAAGATCATTCCAGCGTTCAACACAACCACACCGGTTTCCATATGTCTCACTGACCTCACGAATTCGAATATATTTTTAGGCACAGACGGGTCCACCACGTCCTCCAGTGCTCTCTCTGACGCCCCTGTCACTTTATTCAAAGCAAACTTACGCCGGGCAAATCCGAAGTGGCTTCTCCAGACACTTTCCCTTCTTCCACGAAACCGGACCCGCTTTGGCAACAACCTCCACGCTCGAAGAAACATATTCTGCAACTCTACGGCAGGATTTTGAAACGGTGTCGGCGGTGGTGAATATTGTAATTCTTTTCTTTCTCCATGGTTGCTTTTCGAACGTAGTGAAGGAATTTTCACCCACAGATTTGCTTATTAGCTAATCTGAATATATATATATTTAAAACAATAGAGACATTATTACTTCTTTATTAGTCTTCTCAAAATAATAAACACAGCCAATTTTTATTATATTTATTTGTGTTTGTTGTTGTTCTCTTGTTGTTGTGTTTTTTTTATATAAAAAACAACCCCACCAAAAAAAACAAAATATTTTAAATTTATTATTATTAAAAAATAATTCTGAATCCTTCTTCTTCATAATAAAAATAATATATTTTTTCTGAAAAAAAAAGAAGAAGAATCATCATCATAGAATGATGATGTGCTGCTGCTGAGTTCTTCCCCTTCTTTCTTCTTCTTCTTTTTTTCGACGACCGACGACGGGGGGGGGGGCGGCTGCGTTGTTATTAATAATTCCTTCTCCACAATTAATGCGTGCCCCTTCGAAATTAAGTAAAGTAAAGATGTCTGCTTGCTTGTCTATCCGACCGCCTGTTCGCCGTTTGTTGTTGTCATTGTTAGGTTATTGTTGTTTTGTTAGAGACGCACGCACGAGGAGAAGACAGACAGGCCACACAGAGTTATTGTTGAATGGGATCAGGTGCTAGCTTACCGGAAGGGATCGATAAAGCGAAGGCCCAGGAGCTGGTGGGCGATAAATTCAGTGAAGATGCTTTCGCTGGGATAGCGACGGAGGGGACTGTTGCGCGGGACGATGCATTAAAATGGGCAAAAGATAATTCTTTTGACATTGTCGAAGTTGCGACTGCCGAGGAGTCGAATTCGACCCCGGACCCTTGGGTGGGCGTGGACGCGGACGCGTTGTTCTCCAACTGCACGGCAGACGATTCGATTTTTAAGCTGCTTCAAGTGGAAGATACCCTGGGAGGACTGGAAATGTTTTGGACGGAATTAGACAAAAAACTAAAGAACGAAGTTTTAGAGCCCTTGGATACCGGTGCATCCGAGCTTCAGCTGATCATGCTCCATTGCGATGGCATAGAAGACGCCGAGAGCGTAGCGCCAGAGCGGGCTTGCCGGGAAAGTGTGTTCCGGTTTGAATTTTCCAATGCCAGCTCTTTGCAAAAAGCTGGACCGTTTCTGAAAAACTGGTGGCGGGTGATGAGCTTATCGGGGTGCAACTTGAGCGGTGGCGTGGATGGGAAAGGGCTGGAAGTATTGCTGCACTTAGATCTTTCGTTTTCAGAAGTTGATCTGGAAAAGTTCAGCACGGCTGGGCTGGAGAATTTGAGATTTTTGGCTTTAGAGGGCTGCAGTTTGGAGTCTTTGGTAGAAGACAGCGAGGGGCCACACTGGCTGTCCAACTTGCTGTCGCTGGAGGAGTTGAATATTAGTGATAATGACTTGGACGAATCGGACGGAATACAGCCGTTGAAGCACCTTGCGACGGTGGGAAGAAGGAGGCGCTTCTTGACGCTCGACATGAGGGAAAACGCTTTGGTGGAAGAGATAGGAAGACAGAAATACACCGCTTTGCTTCACGAAAATCTGTTTCCTGCTCCAAACTACAACTTGCACATGTTAGACAATAAAAAATTACAGGAGGATACGTCCGCGCTGACGAAAGGGTTGCATGAAATAAATGGTCTAGCCCAAGCACTCGGTCGCAAAGACACCGTCATGGACCAAAACGAATTTCGCGAAAGCTGCAGCTGCTTGGAGGGTAACCCGTGCACGAATAAATACAACTGCGTGGATTGGGCGAACAGAGAGGCCGTCGCAGCGGGGGTTCGAAAGAGGAAGGGCATGAGCGACATTTGGGTCACCGGAGGGGTCTAGCAGGGGAGCGCGACCAGGTAAGTTAAAAAGTTTTAGAGGCAACGCACCTTTAAAAGTTCTTAAAAACAAAAAATTGGCTGTTATTTAAAGTAATTCTTACTATTTTTCATTTTTAAAAACAAACAATTGGCTGTTAAAAAAAAATGATTGACAATCATCAATGAGACGAAATTACAGAACCAAGTTAGGATTAGGGTACGACGAAGCTAAATTTTTAATTATTACTTAAATAACAGCCAATTTTCTTGTTTTAATTAAAATTTAGCTTCCTCTCATATACCGCGAAAATAAATCTACTCAACTTTTATCCATTAAAAGTTTGCATTTCCTTCATATACTGTAAACTGATCTCTACCGTACTGTTGTGGTTTTAGTAATTTTCATTTTTATAAATATGTTCGTGCCGTAAAATAACCCCCCCGCGTCTTACTTCGTAAAAATCTTAAATTTGATTGGCCAATTTTCTTGTTTTTAAGTTAGATTTTTCATCTTTTCTGTTATATGTCCGGCTCCGAGGAGATCAGCGTAATGTCTCCCGAGGCCGTGTAGAGCTCTACCCGCTGTTTACCGTATGCAAAACCAACGTGACCTTGCTTGCAATGGTGGTGCAACGCCCCAATGCCTTCTTTTAACGACGGTAACTTTTTCCATGAGTCCGTAGGCGAACAGACGGGGCCAGACTTGTGCATCGAGCTAGTAGGGCTGAAGAAAACGACCCCTTGACCAGCTTGGGCATTGTACGCACCATGAAAGGCGCGCCCATTTAATCTTACCACAATGTTGCCCTCTTGCGAGGCCGCGAAAATGTCGCCCCCCTCCCCAACATTGGACAAAAATATGTCTCCTGTTTTCGTGCTTACATTCAACGCCCTTCCGTTACCGCCGGAATTGAGGCGAGAAGCAAAGGGCAGAACGGCCCCATCGACGTGTATGTCTCGACTATCGCTTTGCACCTGTATGTACGAGCTTACTACGTTTTGCAAGTATACCCCCCTGGGTTTTCTGATTTGAAACGGCAACTTCGGGACCGTCACTTTTAAAGAGGACGTGGAAATCCCGGTGACATTAATTGCCCCCGTGTCTGCCTGTATATTCAAATGTTCGACGTACAGCCCGGCCTTTCCTAGCTCAAAGGGCGCCTCCGACGACACCTTAATGCCCGCATCCCGTTCTCCCCGAAGATTTACCGTCCCAGTAAAATTATGAAGAGCCATGTTGCTGAATACGTGTTCGCACGATACGTCGATCCCAAGAAACTTTGACTCATCCACTGCTGAGGCCAGCACCGAAAAGGTTGTGGCGTCCAGCAATTGCGACGAGGTCAACATTTTTCTATTGTCGTCATTTACCGCGTAGTTTTTTGATTCTATTTTCAGCGCATCTCCACCGTTGAATCCACTACTGGCGGCAGTCATTGTTATTTCACCGTGCGGAGACCGGTTGATGATGACAATGTTTTTTAGCCCTAAAAAGCTCGTGGAAGTTGTTGCCAAGTGGAACTCCGTCAAACTTTCACAAACCCCGGCGGCGAACAGAGCAGCGACCCCGAGGATAATGACAGTAGCACACAATAGTCCAGCAATGAACTGATACATGAAAAACTGGCAGGCGTGAGTCTTTTTATACTCGTCATAACCTTTGTAAACATGTTCGTCCAAGTAAATCTGGCATTTCTTAAGTAACGCAGCCATGTTAATTTTGTGGGACTAAACTACCGGAACGAAACAAAAAATACCAGAAACAAGAAAGGAAATCGGTCATTTAAATTCTAATTCTAATTCTAAATCTTAAACGTTAAGAAGACTTTTTCCACCGATTACAATATTTCTTCCGCTAAAATGCAAAACAAAATTCTAATTGAGATAATGCCAAATTTATAATTATTAATCATCATCATTTTTTAAATAAAAAATTAGATAATAATAATATAAATATGAAGGAGGGGAGGAGGAGGTGTGGTCACCCACAATGGACACAGTAGGACCGGAAATTAACGGCAAAGATTTTTTATCAGAGCTTCGTTACTGAACAAGTAATAGTACGAGTAGTGAAACAATGCTATGTATATGTATATTTTACTTTAAAATTCTCTGGCACATCCTCCGATTTTAATGCTATTTCCTCCTCCAGCTTCTTTACTCCTTATTTTATTAAAATCTTAATAAAAATGACCAATAATAAATAGACTAATAAATAATTGAGAATTGAGAATTGAACAGGAAGATTTAAGATTTTTTGTACTTGTAATGTATTATTCATATTAATTAGTCTAATAATAAATAATATAGAGTGAGGAGGAGGGAGGGGGGAGTCAGCACAAAAAAAAAAGGATCGTCCGTCCGTCTGTCTGTCCGGAAATATATATCGGAAATCGGAAGCAAGTAATAAATATATAAATAAATAAAAAGCACAGGGTGTCGATAGAACGGAGGAGGAATGCACTCATTACCAAGTGAAGATTTGTTTGTTTGTTAATGGTTGACTTTGTTTGATTAATTTAACAGAAATTACAATTGAAGAAAAGACAACAGAGAACATTGTTGCAACTCTAAAGCCTTCTTTCGGGAATGAAATTCTCTTTTACTTTCCTGGCTGCTCTGGGCGTGTGCCTTTTACAGGTTGCGCGATCGAATGTTTCAAACACAAAGTCGGGGATGCCACTGATCGTTTTGGACAGTGCTGAGGCCACAGAACGTGGTGCAGTGTGTTTGGATGGTTCTCCTCCTGGTATGTATTTTCGAAAGGCAGCCGCCGAGGAAGACAAGAACAAATGGGTAATGTAGTAAGTAGAAGAGCCAGGCGTCGTTCAATGGCCCTTTTCGTCCTCTATCAACTCCTTCTAACAGTTTTCTTACAGTTTACATGGCGGCGGTTGGTGCTACAATGAGAAGGACTGTGCGACAAGATACTACACCGACTTGGGATCATCACATAGATTCCCCAAGGTAATGGGTTATGGAGGCCCAGTCGGCCCACAAGCAACGCTGAACCCCACTTTTGCGACCTGGAACCACGTGATACTAATGTACTGCGATGGCGCATCATTCTCTGGAGATCGGGCCGATACAGTGCCATGGGCAGATCCGCAGAACCCCGGAAAAAATATTTCGCTTCACTTTCGAGGGCGTCGCATTCTGGACTTCATTCTCGACACACTATCTGAAAAATACGGCATGCGCACTGCAACAGAAGTACTCCTTTCGGGAGGCAGCGCCGGCGGGCTCGCTGCATACCTTCATGCAGATTACGTGGAGGAGTACGTGAACGCCTTAAATATGAAGCACGGAAACCCAGCTTTGTCCAAGTACGGTGTCGCCCCGGTTTCAGGATTTTTTTTAATGCATGCGACGGGCGGAGAAAAAGAAATCCCACTTTACCCAAACGAGATGGAGTACGTTTTTAAGATGCAAAACTCTTCCTCCGGGGTCAACTCAAAATGCCTGGCCTCTTATGCAGGTTCACCCGAACACGGATACCGTTGTATATTTGCCAACGAGAGCTATGCGCATTCATCAGCACCTATCTTTCCACTGCAGAGCGCCGTTGACAAGTGGCAACTGGAAAATATTTACGATTACGATGAGAATTGCTGGGGGGACATTACCATGGACAAGTGTAGTGCTGCTCAGATTGAGCGCCTTAATGGTTATGCACATGATCTGCTGACAGATATTTCCCGCACGGAAAAATTTAAATCTGCTGGTTCAGGTGCATTTATCGAGTCTTGCGTTGAGCATGTTCAGATGCAGGGAAGGGGGTTTAACGTGTACAAGATCGGTGGAGTAAGTGCGCAAGAGGCTCTTACCTCGTGGTGGGAGTCAGATTTTCAAGAGCCAGCATCAAAACACACGCACCTGCCTTGTAAATTAGTGGAGAATCCGTTGCCGGGCCATTCTCACATTTGCAACCCAACATGTGTCTCAAGTTCTTCAATTAGTGCAGCTCCACAGGTTTACAACTTTGGCCTTTGCTACGCCAACGTAGTTGAAAACAATCGTACGTTCGCTACGGACGTTTACGCAAGGGTATACGTGAGCAATCACTCTCTTGAATGGTGGCCATCATTGAACCCGAACGCGTTGAATTATGATAATAAGACAACTGACAATATTGTCGTGGAATGCGGCCCAACCGGCGACTTTATGTATGCATGCCGAATCGACAAAGTCACGTGTAGTACCGACCTTGAAACAGTATATGCCATGTGCAACGCAGGAAATGTGTTCAAGGGGTGCGTTAATCATACAGGTGTTGCTCTTAATTAAAACAAATGATATACTAGTATGCTTTAATACGATCAAAAAAGAAAAGAGAAGGCAAAACCGTTCAAGAATCCAAACTCCTCCTTGTTCCAGAATACGAAAAAATGATGCTGCTTTTAAAATTTAAAGTTTAAACATTTAAGAGAGTGCAAAAATTATGTTAGGCTTATAAGGTATGATACATTTGTTTCTACTGTTTTTTGTAAGAATTCTCACTTATTGATAAAGTTTCGGAAACAGCAAACCAATTGTTCTGTTTTTAAAGTTTCGGAAAGTTATTTCATGGATTTTGATTTAATCGGTGTTAATATTGTAATTTATAAAACAGCCAATTTTTGGTCTTGAAAAACAAAATATTTTATATTTATGTGTTCTTAAATAGTATTGTAATTTATATATTATCTGAATCCAATTGGTACGTTAAGAACTTCTTCTTCTTTAATATCTTTTTGTACATTCTCAACAGCGAGATATCTTGCAAAATTGACCCCTTATAGCCACTGCAAGTTCGCCAACAATTTTTTGACCACTGTACTGTTCAAAAACGTTATCGTTCTCCCCTACGTCAAAATTGGTCGGAAACCCTGTTTCTTGTCGATGGTCGTACAACTCGGATGCATACAACCCTCCTGTGTCCCACAATGCAGTCAGAGAGGATCTGTTCCATAAGCGCCATTCCGTATAACGCCAATCCGTCGTGCGAATACTGTAGCCCATTACATAAAACATGGATCGATTCTTGTGATCAATCCCGTTCTTACGGTAGGGTATCGACACATTGTGGGGGGCTCGTGGGTATTGTGAAAAGGCAGCAGTTTTAATGGATTGCTGCTTACAAAGCACCAAGTCAATAAGGCTTTTTCCAGCGAGAGGGGTTTCCTTCTTTACAATGTTTGCCAAATCAATCCCAGCAAAATCCGCAATTGTTGGCATCAAATCTACAAGCTCTACCAAAGCCGCCGTTCGGCTTCCCATTATTGCGGGTGAAAGATTTGGAGGCCTGATTATCAGAGGGACCCGCGTGGCCAGTTCGAAATTTGTATTTTTCCGCCATTCACCGTGTTCACCTAATTGCCATCCGTGATCTGAATGAAAGACTACCACCGTGTTGTTGTTTAGGTTGTATGCTTCAAGCGCATTCAACACGCGTCCTACCTGCTCGTCCATGCCTGAAACAGCTGAATAATAACCCCTGCGGGCCTCCTTTGCCCCTTTGTCCGATATCGGCTCCCATGGGCTAGGGCTGTCACAGCTTGAATAGGCAATTGTCTCATTACCCACAAGGCCCTTAGGCGCTGTTTTGTGCTTCGCGGTGGCAATGGAATCGATCGGGAATTTATCAAAGTGTTTCTTTGCCGCTTGCCACGGCAAATGCGGTTTGTGCAAACCAACTGCCAAGTAAAACGTTTTGTTCTGCAGGTGAAAATCTTTTGCCCCAATTTGCATCAGTTCGATAGCACGGTTGACCGTGAGTGTATCTTCCACAGCCTCCACTTCACACCAACAGGTCGAAACGTTACCCGGACCAAAACCATGGTCGCTGCATTTTTTATGAGCCCCGACGCACGGTAGGCAAGAGATACCGTAAAAATAGCAAGGGTTGCTGTATGGCAAAGCAGAACTGCTCCAGCTTTTATCACCATCATCCTTTGGTGGTAAAAAGGGGTGGTACATCTTTCCAACACCCAAAGAATTCTTTTGGCTTTTTAAGAACATCCCAGGAAGGCTCGTCCAGCCCGGGTGATCCTGCCGAAAGTGGTTAATAAAATTCCAACTCCTGGACGCGTCGGGCCGCCGACCTGATAAAAATGAATTCCTGGACGGTCCGCAAACTGCAATTTGCGTGTATGCACGGTCAAACGAAACTCCTGCTTTTGCAATGCGATCTATGTTTGGCGTATGCCGCCCATCAACTCCATAGGATGAAATTTCGGGCCTCAAGTCATCCGAAACAATATGCACAATGTTGTAGGGCACAGCGGCGTTCCCGACCGTGAAGGTCCATGCCACCAAAAACAACAAATATTTTTTCTCCATCAAGAAACAAAAACAAACAATAAATGGTTCTAAATTTTTCCAAACCATAAAGTCTCTTTTTCCTTCTATTCTTTTCTTTTGATACAAGCGTGGAATTGCTGATATACTTTTTCGTTAGAAAGTATTATATTTGCTACATTGACTGTACATCCAAAATGAATAAATTTACCAATCCAACAGGCGGATCGCGTATCATCTTCTCACGTTAAACGTTCGCGCCGCTGTGAGCCTATATAATATTGGTTTTGCTTTCACAAAAAAAAAAGAAAAAAACCAAAACCAACAACCGAAGAAGAAAGAAGGGCACAAAACAAAAGAGGTCGGAGACGCAACAAATGATTGATCTGCTCGTATCTTAAAACGCATATAAGCTGCTGAATATTAGTTTTTTTTTTTGACAGATGATTAATTACATTATTTGGTGAGGAGATGATGATGCGGAGATGTGGATAATACTTTAGATCCGAAAATCGGTGAAGTGGTGGTCTGCTATTGCCTGTACTTTTTTAATTAGGTGGGAGGAGGGCTGCTAGCTAGGGTAAAAATTGTTCTTCTATCTTTGTTTTATTTCTTTGTATATTGATTATAATGTTAATAGAAAACTTTTCGCAGAAGATTCTGTATATATATATTTTACTACCTCTTTTAACGATCGTGAATCACCATTGTCTTTTCAAGTGTCTATTTTATTCGCCTGGCATTAAACACCTCTCTTAACCCCCTCGGAACGGGTGCGCTCGCGATTTACCCTCTTCTTTCATTCCCTTTAATAGATGTGGCACACTTTCATTGCACTACTCGTATGCGTTGGGGGCCTTTCGGTTTCAGCGCTGTCCCCCCTACCGCGCGCCTTTCAGGACGCCGGTGAGATGTTTGGTTTGAACCTGCATAATAATATGCCCACTGAAAGCTCACTTGTGCAAATGATGGACGCCGGTATTCACTGGTATCGCATTGATGGCTTTACTTGGGAAACGATGGAACCCGCGCCGGGCGTGTACGATTTCTCAGGCTACGATAAAGTTATACCCAGGTTCTTTTCACACGGCCTTCGGGTCATGACAGGAATCGAATGTACCATTCCAAAATTTTATAACCAAGATATAAACGACAAGGCGACACAAGTTCACCTTGCGAGCTTAATGGGTGCACTTGCGGAGAAATACAACCAGTATCCCGTCATGTGGGAATTTACGAACGAGCCCAACCTCAGTAGCGATGCCTTCAAGAACAACGCTTCTGGCTTGGCCGACCTGGCGATTCAGATTTGTCAGGCGATCCATTCCAAATCGACGACAAACACCTGCGTTGGGCCTTCTCTGGGGTTTATTTCCAGAAAATTTAAAGATTTTCTGTACTTGCAGGAGATGTTTGAAGCTGGCGTTTTAAAGGAACTGGACGCGGTGCTGGTGCATCCGTACCGACTGGACGCGCCTGAGACAACTCTGAATGACTTCGCAATACTTCGCAAACTTGTGGACGAATATGCCCCGCTGGGACAGAAGAGAATTCGGCCCCAACATTTTGGGTTAAATGGAAAAGTACCTATTTTTCAAGGGGAATGGGGCTACGCTGCAGGTTCCGCTGGGTACGCGTCCGTGACGGAAGAAATGCAGGGTATACTGGCTGCACGGCTATTCCTTGTTTCGTTTATGGTGAGTGACGGTATGTCAATATGGTACGATTGGAGCGATGGTGGCGACGAAAAGTTCGGCTTGGTTAGTAATTCGTTTGATCCTGAGAAGAAAATGTATCCGTGGGCGCCTAAACCGGCGTATAACGCTACCAAGACTTTGTCCAACGCACTGACAGGCGTTCAGTTTGTGGGACGTATCCCAACATTTCAAGACGGCTTCAACAGTGACGATGAGTATCTTTTAAAGTTTGAAAACACGACTACGGGAAAGGTTGTCCTTGCCATCTGGAGCCTTGCCGGCTATCCCCATTTGACCAGAATCCCAGGAGGTATCGGGTGCTACGCAGTTCAGGACTATTTAGGCCGAGCTTTGCCGCGCCTCTGCGAAGATCCGCGCGGGATTCATATCAATATTTCCCAAGCCCCACAATACCTCACCTCGGACGGCATGTAAGACCAAAAGAGTGCACCGTGAGTGTTTTGAGTTTATACAGCGAATCAGGACGCGTTTGCCCAAACAAAAACTAATTCTTAAATAGGGGAGGGAAGTGTCGGAAGAGGAGAGTAGTATAATTCTTGCTTACTATTTTTTTAAAATTAAGAGAAAAAGTTTTTTGCTTTTTTCTGCGACCCAAATCTTCAGTCGAAATATGTGCGGCTTGTCCCTCGGACTCCACCGACAGTACCACCGCAGAGCTTGTTGAAAACAAATTGGGAGAGGACCCTGTACATTATTTGACTGTCCCGTTTCCTGCCAGTGGCGCGGTTCCACCCATAACCAAAACGAGCTTTGTATCCGTTTTTAAAATGGATACCATCGTAACTTATGTCTGGGCGTTGCGACGAAATCTCGAACCCAGGGATGGTTTCGAAACCCATTGATACGATTTCCGGAATAACCCCTTCGTTGTAGTCCCGTATGTCCCCGGTATGAACTTTGCACGGGCGTACGTCTCGGTTGGGTTTCAACCGGCATTCCTTTGACGACATGAACCTTGTCGGCCACGCTGCAGTGATTGTTCTCCAAATTACACGAGAAAAAGTGGAGTAAATGTGCTTTGTATCGGCAAAAACTTTCTTCATGTTTTGAGTGTAGTTCGAAGCGGGCAGTCCTGTTCGCCAGTCCCACATACCAGAGTTGAAGAACAGGACAGGCTTTCGGGAAAAGAGGCATTTTGTTTTTTTGACATTCTTTAATTTTAATTATTTAATACTTTTGCGGTACACGAGAAAGCTAAATTTTAATTACTTAAATAACAGCCAATTTTTTTCTTTTTTTCTTAAATAACAGCCAATTTTCTTGTTTTTACTTTACTTCTCTGTTATTGAAATCCAAGTCAGCATTTTTTATCAATAATAATCCCGGCCCATCATGGTCACCGTATTCCAATGCAGCAAGCATCGGTTCAAAAGTACCAGCCTAGAAAAGTCGTCCGCAATGCGACACTTCCCTCTCCACACGGCCCGCATGTGCACCACGCGCCGCCAAGCCTTCAGCACACGGGCGCCCAGTTTCCTGTTTCCCCATGCCATCGCCCCACGAATTATTTGGCGCCTTAAAAGCAACGTGATTGCTGCGTCCTTCCATGCCACCAAATGTTTCTGCAGGCATTTCCCCCGAAAATGAAGCTTTGCAAGCAGCACAGACTCTCGTTCCATTCGGACAATCTCCAAGAACCGCTGCCACGCGACAAAAATGACTGCGGTGCGGCGCTGGAAGAAATACTGCCGCAGAGCTCGGTCACGGTGCGCGTACCAATGCCAGAAGCGGAGCAGACGGCGGACAAGAGAACATTGAAACTTTCGGCGCAGGCGGAGTGCGGACTGGTCTTGCCCTTTCGAGAAAACCATTTCCAGGCGAAGCCCCCGGAGGGCCTTTCTCAGTATGCAATAGTGGTAAGCCTGAACAGCAACCCCGTATTTTTCACGGTCGACCCAAACTTCGTCCACATGCTGTTGCCAGAGAATCATTCCTCGAATCATGCGCTTTTGGCGGGCAAACGCATTCGCAACAAAGTTTTGGGCCCGTCTTTGAATCCTGCTTTGGCTGTTCCACCTCAACGCCTTTACAGCACTGCGCGCGGCGGCAATTTCCCAGTGGCGCGCCGACTTTTTCAGCGTAATGGTGTGGCGAACAAAACGCCGCCATCGATTTACCAGGTACTTCAGGTAATGCGCTTTTGCCGTCAACCGCTTGCCACGGTACGATCGCTTTTCCTCGACAAACGTAACCCATTTTGAGACGCCACCGACGATACTACGCAGACGACAGTACATTGCCGCCCTTCGCTCCGCCGATGCAACCGTGGCAAGGTCGTGCCAGGAATCGAATGCCCCAAACAGAACTTTTTGCCGGTGTCTGGCCACCGCCAGGGCAGAGTTTTGCCTTTGGACCCTTTTCGTAACCGTAAAGGCAAACCACTTTTTCGCAGCAACGCGCTTTGCACGAAAGTTCCAGTGGAGCACAGACAGCCTCTCGGCAGCCCTGGCCTTCGTGTAGTTCTCCCACTGCCAAAAACAGCGGGACAGCGCCGTCAGTCGGTCGTACATCTGTGCCTCCAACATCTTTTCTTCCAGCCGCTCTTGAAAACCACTAGTATTTGCCCAACCGAAGAAGCAACGCCGGACCAACACCCCATTTCGACGGGCCTCCATTAAATTTTCCAGTATGGACATGCCGACCCCATCCTTGAAGTCTTTAAAGTACTGCCTCAGCACCCCCTGGCGGTGCGCATTGCCTGCGACAAGCATTTGTGCGCGCTCCTTGGCCAAACGCTTGGCAACGGAAGACCACGTGCTAATGCAGGAGATCAGACAGCGGCGCCTCCAAAACGTGTCGGCCCGGCTCTTCAATTCAGAAATGACAACACAGCGGCAGCTGTACTCCCTCCACTTGCGAACTGCCAGCAAGCCGCTGCGCAAATCAAAGTACGTCTTTGCGTGGAGCATTGATCTCTTCTCCCGCCGCTCGTCTTTCGTGAACTCTGACCAGCAGTCTAAAAATATGGTCAGGGTTCGCAGCCGGTGCCACCGAACGGCTTTAAACAACGACCGCCACTGTGAAAGAACAGATGGCACATGGGCTTCCGCACGACGCTCGCACATTGCCGCCACGGCCGCCTGCTCCCACCGTCGTCGATCGGAGTAATCCCTCAAGGTCATGAAGGCGCGTTTCAGCAAGTTTGTCTGGCGAAATATTACGGCAGCTTGGGCGGCCGTAATCAACATCGCCCCGTCGTACCGCCCCGAGTGCCCTGGGCCGGAAGAATTCCCATGCCGCAAGAGCCATTGTGCGGGACCCCCATGCGACGGTCGCACTATTTGAAGCCTGCGGTCCTGAAAAAGCGTAGCGCGTGCACGTCGCCACGGCGGGTCGTTCCCCAACGGCCTGCCGTAGTGTAACGAATCCTTGAATGTTCCCCGGTCCCACTCTTTCGATTCTGGCGGGGTCCCGTACACCGTGCCCCGGGCTTTCGATTTCTCATCGTGAAATACCCCCGCAGGGCTCTGCGGGGCCTCAAAAATAGCCTGGTGTGCATCTTTGGCCCTCCGCACGGCTTTTGTCCGATTTACATTGCTACTGTCTGAATCCCTGCGCTGTTTCCAACGTCGGATCATTTCGTCTAATTCTCCTTCGCCGCCTTGATAGTCGTGCGCGTCGATGTCTCGGGCACGTCGCTGCCTTGGCGTTTCATCCGGTTCGCTGTTTTTGAACATGTACTGAGAAGCGATTTTCCCCTTCGCAACGGTGCTTCGATCATTCTGCTCCCGCAACACGCCGACATGCTTGAACTTTTTTTGCAGCCGCTTTTGTCCGTGCCCACGCTTCAAAAAATTGGTGTGTTTCTTCTTTTCAGGCATTGGCACGGGCGCCGGCATTCTGGGGTACCTGTTTCCACGCACGGATCTTGGCCCGGCATACTGTCCATCGGCGCGTTCGTTTCTGACGTTGTAAATGCTTTCCACAGGAAGCCCAGACGGGGAGCTCAGCATAGAGTCTTTTCGTTTTACCCTTGGGGCCAAAAGAAACGGCCCCAAGTGCGCAGCGGGCGGGGAATCGGCGGAGGGCGGTGCCGAGGGGGCAGGCGGGGGCCGCGAACGTGCCGTTTCCTCGCCCGCATATTTCTCTTCTTCCACCCGGGGAACGACCTGGCGCCTTGCATTTGCACGATTTGCCCCATCTCGCCCTCCCCCTTGGGAACGCGGCGACAAACGCAAACTTTCCGACGGTTGCGCGACGGCTCGCAAGTTTCGCAACGTCTTCGGGGGTGGGCCATACTTCGAACTCCTCCCCGGAACAAGGGCTCTGCCGCGGCTGGTATTCGTCCTGGCATTGGTCTTTCTGCGAACAAGGCCAGGGTGGCGTCGATCCTTTTGGTAGGACTTATTTTTGACCGGTTTGCGCTTCGCCCCCCCTCCCCGACGGCCGCTTTGAACGTCGCTGTTCTTTTCCGCACCGCGCCCAACCTTCTCCCCGTTTTTAGACAGCGGTGACCTAGGCGAAGTTGTGGAGTTGGACCTTGCATATTGGTGCCCCCGGCTGGCAGTCTGCATCGCCGCTTTCAGCCGATCGCTGATTCCGTGCTGAAACTCGGTAGAATACCCCGCAAAAGCAAAGGAGGACCCAGAGCGAAAGGATTTAGGGCTCATTGCCCTACTATTTCTGTAATAACTGTCCGCTTCGTCGTCGCGGTTTGGCGACGGGCTCCTCGACCTCGGGGAACTCTCGGGGCTCAAGAACACGTTGCCATGACTCCGTGGGGACGCCGGGGACAACGACGCGACGGACGGATCGTTCCAGTATCTATGCCTGCCACCAGCGCGCGAGCTACCCATGCTGGTATCACTGCCCGGCGAACGCCCACGCCTGCGCCCCCCCCGAGCGTTGCCCTTCCGAAACCCACCCCACGCTTCTGAGCTGGCCATCGTGTCCGAAAGCGGTGGCTACCTTCGAACGGTGACACTTCTATACCCGAACGTATACGAAATACACACACAAGAAAATTACAATTAGAATTTAACAAATTATAAATTACTAACAAATTTATATGCATTTCGACTTTGTGAAAAATGTACACATGCATACATAATAGATACATGAAACCCAAACATTCCATACAATAATAATTTTTGTCAAGTTAGTTGGTTCAAATAATTATAATAATAATATTTTTTAATAATAATATTAATAAAATCTATTATTATTATTACTATTATTATATTATTATTTATATCATCATCATCACAATATGGACAATATTATTATACCATTTTTTATCGTAACCATTTTTTATCGTAACGTTGCAACTACTTCCTTCTTCTTCTCTCTTCATATTGATCATGCAGCAGATTGATCATCCTCAGAATTTTAATTATTTAGAAAACGATATAATTAGTGTTTAAAATAGGGCTTTAAATACATCATCTTGACCTTATATTAAATTCAATTCAATTCACAATTCAATGAAACCCAATTCAACTAACTCAATTGCCGTTTCATTAATTCTTTGAACACGCCATTTTCCCTGTGGACTAAGTCTTCGAAGCTTCCAGTTTCTGCAATAATGCCATTCTGCAGGACAGCAATCCGATCGGCCTCTCGAATGGTTGATAAACGGTGTGCAATCGAGATTACAGTGCGCCCTTGCATAATCGTATTTATTGCCTGTTGCACATGGTGCTCAGATTCTGCGTCCAAGGCCGACGTGGCTTCATCAAATATTACAATGGGGGGGTCTTTCAAAATTGCACGTGCCACAGCCACACGCTGCTTTTGCCCACCAGAGAGCTGGGTACCTCTCTGCCCAACTTCAGTTTGAAGCCCTTCCGGAAATCGGTCGCTGAATTCCAACACGCGGGCGGCTTCCGCGGCCTGCTGAACCTCTTCGTCCGTTGCCCCAAGGCAACCATACCGTATGTTCTCCTCGATCGTTGCCGCAAAGAGGACGGGCTCCTGGGCCACGATGCCAATACTCTCTCGCAGACTGCGGGGATTCAAACGACGGACGTCTGTGCCATCGACAAAGACAGCGCCTTCGCCCCCCAAATCGTACAAGCGCGTCAACAGCCCCGCAATGGTGCTCTTTCCAGACCCAGAGCCGCCCACAATAGCCAGCACTTCCCCTGGCTCAACACTCAACGAAAAGTTCGCCCCCAAAATATTTAGATCGGGTCGCGAAGGGTATGCAAACGTAACGTCTTTAAAGTCTATGGACAGCGGTATGACTTCGGATGCGTTTGTTTTGGGCAGGGGCGCTTCGGTCTCCTTGTCTAGAATCGATGGCATGTCTGGGACGCGGTCAATGATGGCAAGCACGCGCCCGGAGGCCCCAACGGCTCGCATTATTTCCGCGTACGTGGAAGACAGCGACGATATGTTGCCGGCCACCATCATGCTGTACAGCAGAAAGCTTGCCAAATCCCCCGCAGTTATGACATTGTTCAGAACCATGCTTCCACCATACCCCAGTACGCCCAATATAGCCGCGTTCGCCGCAGTGTGCACCACCCCATCGAACCAGGCCTGGGTCTTCCCGGCACGGACCGCCTCTTTGTACGTTTCCTCGATCTTTCCCCCGTACCGCAAGGATTCGTAATGTTCTGCGGTAAACTGTCGAACGGTCCGAATGTTTGCAAACGCCTCTTCGGCAACCCCTGTGGATTCTGACAAAAGCTCTTGCACGTGCTTCTGTCGATCCCGAATGCTGCGGCCAAAGTACCTAGCTGCCAACAATATCGGGGGCAAGGTAGAAAGGCTCACGAGCGCCAATGGCCACGACGTATACATAAGGCAGGCCGTCCCGCCAATCGCCATGACGGTCGCCCGCATGCCGTTGACGACTTGGTTCGTGGCCGCCTTCTGAATCATCTGCGTGTCCGCTGAGAGGCGCGTCACCAAGTCTCCCGTCGGCACACGGTCAAAAAATGCCACGTCTTGCCGGACAATGGCGTCGAACAGTTGTCCCCTCATGCGTTGCACAATTCTATTTCCCGCAATCGCTAACCAGCGGCTTCGTAACACAACCCCAGCCCCCGCTACGGCCGTGAGGCCTAGGAGACCGCCCGCAGCGTAGTAGGGAGAGACCCCCGTGGGGTCATTGATGCACAAATCTATAACCTTGCCACATACAGTAGGAATAAGCAGGGTGATCGACGAAGTAATCCCGAGTGTCGCGACAGATTTCAGGATCAACGACGTCTCCGGTCGCGCGATCGAAGCAATCCTTTGAATTGAATCGGAGCGACTAACGGCATCGTCATTAATCCCATTGAGCGTGGACGACGACATGTTTGCTATTTGCGGCAACGCCCGCGCCCGCTTCGCCCTATTTCCGTGATGGAAATGAAATTTCACCCGGGCCTGCCCCCCCGACGGACCACTGCAGATGACCTGCCGAAGTTTGCACGCCCGAACAGCCAACCCGGGCCCATGTCGTAAGGACAACATTTCTCTCTGTTCAAAGTGAAAGGGGGGAGGAGGAAAAACCAGAGCGGGGTAAGACACACGGAAATGGCGTTTCTAAAGGTATA
>LT642406.1:0-15391 GCA_900128585.1 Stramenopiles sp. TOSAG23-3 | reverse complement strand
TAACGTCCTGATCAAGCTGCTTTTGAGCGGCTAAAATCTGGTTGTTTGACGACATTATATTTATTTGTGCACTGCATAGCACTGCGTTGTACGGCAAGGCTCACTTTAAAAAGATGGGGAGGCTTGGCGGGGCGATTGGCGGGAGGAAAGGCGATCGGAAGAAGAAGGCGGAAGGCGGGAGGAAAGGCGATCCGAAGAAGAAGGCGGAAGGCGGGAGGAAAGGCGATCCGAAGAAGAAGGCGGAAGGCGGGCGAACAACCGGTGCGCAAAGAACAGCAGCAGCCATCGAGAGGGCAGACGCGATCGCCAACGAATTGGAGCTGCCTGAGGACTGTCACGGGTTTCTCCGTTTATCGGCTGCGAAAAAGAAAAGGAAGGTCAGCGAAGGTGTTCCGAACAGCTCGAAGACTAGCCTTTCCCCACCAGCCGTGGCAGTACGGTATCCACTATTCCTCTTCCTGCTTGGACATCAAACCTCAATTTTTCCTTCTCTAAATTTTCATTCTGGTGCTTGTTTTCCAGTCTCTTACACTTGGTCTTACAACTCCTCAAAGGAATTGTGATGAAAATGTTTATTTCTCACTTTTCTTGCATTTGTTTGAATACTCTTGCTTTCTAATAAATTTGTGATAAAATAAAAGCACTTTACATTAAACGAACTGTTTGTGTTATGATTAGGGTTATAATAGTACATAATTTGTAGTACATTATAACACTTACCTATGCATTTTTTTTTGGAGTAAATGAATGGATTAAAAAAGGAGTTTTCTATATTTTAATACCGGTACCATGACTCTTCTTTCTTTGCACGTACGTACGTACAACGAGGAAAAGAAAGAAAGAAAGAAAGAAAGAAAGAAAGAAAGAAAGAAAGAAAGAAAGAGTCGAAAGAAAGAAAAAAAGAAAAAAAGAAAGAAAGAAAGAAAGAAAGAAAGAAAGAAAGAAAGAAAGAAAGAAAGAAAGAAGAAAATGTCAAAATAAGAAAATCAAGGAATGAAACAAATCCCTAGTTAATGATCTTTAGTATACTATTGTATTCATTACAAGTACAGCATGGATTGATGAGAAAGTAGAAGATAGAAGAAAAAAGAAAAAAAAAAAAGGGATTTCGTTTTACATTGACACAGGATAGTACTCCATTTTAGTACATTTATTACCAATCGAAACAATATAAATACTATCCTGAAAAACCGAGGTTGTCGTGCTCTACAGATAGCAGGATTAATATTTGTACTTTATATCAACCTTAGGATACGATACAATTCGATTATTCGATCTCGAGAATATTTTTGATTTTGGATCTTTTTTTTCTTTTTCTTTTTATGTAGGTTACATAACTAGTACATAATTAATATAATATATATCATAGATATAAATGGTACTATGTATGTAATCTAATTAAAAGGTGACATGAAAAAAATTTAAAAAATAATAATCATAATATTATTATATTCAAAAAAAAAAAGAATGAATGAAAGAAAGAAAGAAGACAAGATTCTCTGGTCCCATCTCTCACTATATAAATACTTACGTCTCTCTTATTGACCTCCTCTCTTCCCCGTTTGGTTACGTGACTCGGTCGATACACGATTCGACTCGACTCTACTCCTTGCAGTGCTTTACGTTTGCCGAAAGAAAGTCGTGTGCCCATCCACGTTCGACGAATACAATGGTCAAGGTGTTGGCCACGAGTCAAAAGCAGCAGCGAAAGCCCCGCGTGGGCAGTGCAGGCCAAAGGGCAAAATTGGCGAAGAAGAAGGTCTACGCCGCGGCGAAGAGAAAAGCGGCAGCCCTGAAGAAGAAGGAGCTGAATGCACATCGGTTAATGATCAAGAAGGAGAAGCTCCGGCGGAAGCGGATGGTTGAAAAGGAAAAGAAGGCAATCAAGAAAGAGAAGCAAAAGTCCAAGCTGAAGCAGAAGAAGCTGAAGGAGAAGGAGAAGCAGCTGAAGAAGAAGGCCAAGGAGCAGCTGAAAAAGCAGAAATTGAAAGTTAAGGACAACGCCCGCAAATCTAGACTGCGACTGAAGAAGAAGAAGGAGCGGGACCGGCAGAAGGAGTTGGAGAGGGAAAGGGCCAGTTGGGCGCGCTTGAAAGTTCCAGAAATGAACAAGTTCATCCTGGAAACGACCGACAAATCCGCCGTCGGCGACAAGCACCAAAAGGTTCTGGAAGTCATGGATCTGGTGGCCAACCAGAAGGTGTCCGTCAAAAACATGAAGTTGATTAGTAGAAGTGTTAAATTAAAGGGGGCCTTCAAGAGCTTGAGCAAGGCGCAGTTGGCGGTAAAGCTCTCCAACGTGGAGTACGTCAGGAGCACGCGGAAGCCGCCACGAAGCCCGGGCAGCAAACCCAAAACCGACGGCCTTGGGCCCGAAATTGAAGTCGACGCGCTGTCGTCGGCCAGCGGTTTTCATAGTAGCATCGTAGACGACGTGCACAACCTGGGGGACATGGACGGGGAAGGGGACATTTTCTCGACTGGGTTCGTGTGAAGGAGGAGGGAAAAAGAAGTCCGCACACTTCATATATTCACAGACGAAACGCATTGAACGGCGTCGTCGGTTGGGGGAAACCGGGAGGAGAGAGGAGCACGCCGTTTTAATTCACATTTAAGATGATACTCACGCGTACTTCGTATAATTTTAGACTTTTAGACGCGTAAAATAAAAAAATATTACAACGGCGCGTGCGCACGCAAAGCTGTGCAGGATGGGTGTGGTGCAACATAATTGGTGCTCGCACTTCTCCGGGGTTCATCCTGACAGAGACCCGAACACCTTCATTTTGTTGCTACGCGAGTGCGTCTTGGAAAAACTTTTGGATTGCGTCCATTTCGGCCATCCCACCAATATCGTGCCCGCCGTTGTGAGCGACGTAATTTACATCTAACCCGCAGTGCTTGAGCATATCCCGGACCCAGTTGGACGCCATGATCGGAATCAGGGGGTCGGAGCGCCCATGTAAGTGGAGCACCTTCGTGCCCTTGACGCCGTTAAGACCAGCGGCCCACTCGTTCACATTCAAAGGGAGCGCAGAGCACACGAGGAGGCCGGCCGGGTTCTCTTTGAGCAAGGCAGCCACCTCTACCGTCATGGAGGCGCCCATCGAAAAGCCGCCGATCGCCCACTTCGATACCGGCACCCCGTTGCCCTGCTCTTTCAAAAGGTTCAAAAGTTTTTCACGCGTAGTGTGCATATGCTCGGGGGTTTCTCGGATTTTCGCTGCCAGGGCTTGCTCTCCGCCCATGAACGCCATCTGCCAACTCATCAAGTTGAGCCCAAACCATCCGACCTGGTCCATCCCCTCTAGTTTTAAGGCTTGGGGGAGCACGAACCGCACGTGCTTACTGCCTAACTTCGACGCCCTCATTATGTGGGTCGCAAAATCGCGGAACTGGTTTGCCTCTGCACCCAAACCGTGCAAAAACAGTACCACGCCGTCCGGAGTTTTGCCTTCGTCGCCGTTAAAGTCCAACACCGTCACTTGGTACCCTTGGCTTGAAATTTGCCTCGTTTTTGCCATCCTTCGGTGCTACTTCCAAAGTACTAGTTTCTTCCCGGGGTTGATATAAAACACAACGCAATGGTCGTAAATAAGACGATTGTCCTTCCACGTGCGCGCGTGGTTGGACTTTCATCATCACTTGTTCAAACGATTTTTATATTGAATGGGACCAATCGCCACAATCTTATTATAAATAGCAACTTGCGGTGCGGTATATTTTCTAGTTCAGACAGAAGAAGAAAGAGAAAGAAGAAGAAGAAAGGGAGAGAAAGGAGGAAGAGGAGGGCGGAGGGCGGAGGGCGGCGGGGAGATTCTTATTTAACAAGAAAGAAAAGTGAGCTGTGAGCAGCTGCTATGAAGGTAGTATTTTTTATAAACCAACCGTTAGTAGAGGGAATGTGCGTTTGATGTACTTCGTAGTAGACTAACATAACATACGATTTTTTAATAAATTTAAAAACAAAAAATTGGCCCTGTTATATTGAAGTACTAAGCAATTAAAATTAATCATCTTCATGTACCACCACGAAAGTGAATCGGCTCCTTTTGTCTCGAATGATTTTGTTTTTATCAACCACAAATACTTGGGTATGTGTAAGAGATAGGCAATATATTAATTTCTTTACTCCTCACCTCCCTTGCTTGCAGCCCTTCTTTCCCGGTTATTTAGACGGGGCGACTTTTCCGCTGCCTTTCTTCTCATCGACGCAGCATCGTCTGACGAACGGGTTGCAGCATTTGCAGAGGGAGCAGCAGGAAACGTCCATGTCCCCATCGTCTTTCTCCCCACCATCGCCGTCTTTCCCCGGCCCCAACGGTGCTTTCCCTAGCTTGTAGTCTGCCGCCATTGGCTTCCCTTGGTCTTTTCTTTCCAAATCAATGCAGTAGTTCAAGAGGACCGTGTCTATTCCCAGTTCCACCACGTAGAAGAAGGACAACGCCACAATCAAGGACATGATGACCATAAGGACCAACGGCAAGACGGGGTTCGTCACCTGCAACTCGCCCGAATTGTACGTTGGATCGTACTTGAGCCAAATGTAGCCCAAAACGGCGGAGCCCGCGACCACGGTGGTCTTTGCCAAGAGCATGAGGACCGCCGTGATTCCAGCGGTCATGCCGAAACGTGCCAAATTGTTGAAGATCAATTTGAACGACATGAAAGCAGACCAGCAAAAGGACGTTCCTTTGATCGACGTGTAAATGTAACTATTCCTGGAAATGTACTTTACGCACTTTTCCAAGCATGCCAACATGCAGTTTATGATGCAAAGGATCACTTTTTTGATTTTCGAATCTTCTCCACCGACCCCTTCCAACTGCTTGGTAATGTACGCGAACACGATGCGAATGAACTGAACGATGGCGATGATCAACGACCCAAACGCAACGGAGCCTACGTGGAACCTCATGGTGCGACAGAGCGAACCGAACACTGGCCAGCCTGGAACGACCACTTTCGAGGTAGTCTTGTCGTTTTCACCAATGTTCCCGTCCCCGTCGGTATCTTTGGTGGTGTTCTCGAACGGCGCCCAGTACCAACAGGACACCGCGCCCGAGATGGTCATCATGCCAAGCCCTTGGATGAACGCGTTCGCCCACAACAGGCCGAAGAGGTGGTAGGCGTACAGGTAGTTGATCGTTTTCATGTCGTCCAGCGCTGCAACGCCCGTCGTGGCGGTGAAATTGACCGCGGTCGCATTGTCCATGGCCGATGAGTCCATTCCCAGAAGGTCTGTTGCGTTCCCGGCCGCGCTCATGATGTCATCCGTGCTTATGTCGCTCGCGGTAACGAGCAAAAGCTGCACGATGACCCAGAACCCTAACAGGCCGGCAAGGGCAATGTACGTCAAAATGGGAAAGAACTGGAGCTGGGGCATGGAGCCAATCGCCGCGCAGGCCAGCTTAATAACGTTCACCGCAGTCTTGATCGCACTTCGCTTGAAAACCATCAAACAGAGCAAAATCCCGGCGCACGCACATAGGACGTAACCGATTGCCTCAAAGTACCCATTGTATGGGGTGTCGACTTTTGGAACTTCCACGCTCACTTCCGTCCCGGCGCTTGCCGAGACCTGCGACGATACAGCGTTCACATCGATTACCTCCGCCTGGATGAGGGCAAACACGCCGCCGCCCAGCAGCGTCAATTCCAAAAGGACCAAGGTTCCCCAGACCACGAGGCCAGTGCAAAAGCGAAGGATCCCGACCCATACGCTGGACAAGACCAGGGGCGCGACGAGGCCCATGACAAGGATGACCCTCCACGACTTGACCACGTCTGCAAAGTAAGACATTGCAGTCATGGCCGTTTCCAGAAGGGGGCCGAGCTGGTCGTCCTGGGGCATTTCCTCCCGCAAGGACTCCGTGTACACTTCCTTCGACGCGCACTCTTTTTTGCTATCGCCTTCAAGGAGGTACTGAACGTACCCATCGTACACTTTTTCGGTCGGCAAGTACGCGGCCTGGTAGTAATTGCCATCGTCCGCGCTCTTTATGCAGTTAGTCGTAAATTTTCCCGACCGCGCGGCCTGCTCGTCCGTAGCAGCGCACGCTGTCGTCGACAACGGGTAGGAGCACCTTTCCGTGACGTTCTCGGGCGCTTTCTGGCTCACTGGAAGGCAGCGGTTGAACACCTCTTTCGTGTTTGTCGTGGTAAAGTCGCAGGCTAAATACGCCTCGGCGCACAAGTCCTTGTCTGGGACACTGGACGCTGCCAACGCCAAGTCCAGGGTTCGCGGCGCCTGGGCGTACACAAACCTGTTGACAGAAGCGGTCGCGGCGAGGCATTGCTTTACCCTAGCAAGGTCGATCCCGAGCTTGTAGTAGTACTTTTGTTCAAACGCGTAATCACACACGATGTCGCCTTTCTGGGGGCACTCTTTTCGGCAGATGGTGTAGAACTTCGGAAGTTTGCCCTGCGCAACGTCGTCCGCTTGTTCCATCATATCGGGGACGATCCGGGGGAAATGACCCACCCTTCGCTTCAACAAGTTGCCTGGGCAGTTGTCGGACGTCTTCGAGCAGGAATGGGAGCATATGTTGGCTTCGTAATCGACAGCGTATACTATGGAGTAAGGCGAACCAAACATCCACCCGAGGACGACCACGGCCACCCAACCAAGAAGGAAAACGATAAAGAGGAGGCAGCACAGCACGTCGGTGCAGCTGCGGTCTTTGTAAGCCTTGAAATCGTCAAACTCGACCCTCTCGACGACTGGCTCTGGGCCAGACTCTTTCTCGTCTTTTTTCTGTGCGGGAGGGGCTTCTTTTGGTGGCGGGGGCGCCGCCTCTTCCGTGGCAGGCTTGGACTCGCTCGGCGGCGGGCCTTCTGGTGGTGATGGAACAGCTTCCGACATGTGCTTTTTTTTAGTTGTTTGCTTTTGATTCCGGCGAACGATGAGTTAAAGAGAGAAAGAAAAGAAGAAAGAAAGGAAGAAAGAAAGAAAGAAAGAAAGGAGGAAAGAAAAGATGAATGAAAGAATGAATGTATGAAAGAAATCCCCAAACAAGACAAGAGAAAACAGACGACAAGAATGAGAATTATTTTTTGTTCTTCTTATATTTTATAATATTGTAATACCATAATAATAATAATAAATATAGAACAAGAGTATATCATTGTGAGAATAATTTTTGTCATATTTTTTTTAAAGTTGTGGTTATTATTGTTGTTATTTTTTATACAAGTTGTTGTTATATTTTATTAGAAAGGAACGGAAAGGGTTGTAGTAAGTACAAAGAAGTATAAAAATAAATAGAAAATAAATAGAAAAAAGTAACGTTCTTCCTTTTTTTTTATGATCATTATTCATCATTCATCCCATTTTTAATTTACAGTAACGAATGCAAACCGTTTTACCACAAAAAATAAAAGAATAAAAAATAGAAGATAGAAAACCTATTCAATTGGGTAAAAAAACATTCCTTTTAAATAGGAATGAAATTTGCACTATTACCGTTTTATTGTATACTTAAAAAACGAGAGCGGTAGCCAGAAGAGGAGAAAGGAGAAAGCCGCCTTGGCGCAGCTCGAGTCTCGAGTCTCGAGTTCTAACTAACAGCACCTTCTTAGACTAGAAGAAGAAGAAGAAGAAGAAGAAGAAGAAGAAAGAAGAAGAAGAAGAGGAAGAAGAAGAAGAAGAGGAAGAAGAAGAAGAAGAAGAAAGAAGAAAGAAGAAAGAAGAAAGAAGAAAGAAGAAAGAAGAAAGAAGAAAGAAGAAAGAAGAAAGAAGAAAAAGAAGAAGATAAAAGAAGAAGAAGAAGAAGAAGAAGAAGAAGAAGAAGAAAAAGAAGAAGATAAAAGAAGAAGATAAAAGAAGAAAAGAAAGAAGAAGAAGAAGAAGAAGAAGAAGAAAAAGAAAAAGAAGAAGAAGAAAAAGAAGAAAAAGAAGAAAAGATACGCGTTCATTGTTATTATTCACTTTGTTGAAGAAGAAGTTGGGATTTTGTTGTGAAGATATTATTTATTTGTTTTATCAGCAGGATTATGATTAGGGTTATAGTTAGATATTTCCTACTATTACCTGTACCTTTACCCAACTACCTTTGTGAAATTTTTTATTCTTTTTTATAAATAAAATATATATACGGTAGTGTGGTGGGGAAAAAGAAATGTTCTTCGAATGATGATCATCGAGATGAAGAAAAAGATGGGGGTGAGATGGGACGGATGGGATTATTAATTATGATCTCGACGCTGACTTGAAAACATTTTCTATTACTTCAGTTTACATATTGAGAGTTTATATATCCATGCAATTGATTTTATTATAAAGAAAGAACAATTAAAAGATAGAGTAACTATCATTTTTTATACCCCTCCCCACAAAGCGAGATAAAGTGATTTGTGATCCAGTCGCTTTGGGAAATATCCGACCCCACCTGTGAATCGTATCTCGCGAGCCCATGGAGTTTGCGAATGCGACAGTTTCTGGGAATCCCCCAGCCTTAGAACTTGAACCTTTATTGCGCTCTTTGTTCGTCGTCTTCTTCGTGACAGCATTGGGATACGGGGCGGTGATTACATCGTTTATCCCAAAGACATCGTTAGCTGGGATAAATGTTCTCGTTGGCAGGATATGTTTGCCAATATTGATCTTCCGTTCTGTCGCACAAATTGACTACTCTGCACTCGAAGTTGAAATTGTGTTTTCTTGCATTCTTGCTAAATTTGTTTCTGTGCTTTTGGGGAGTGCTATTGCTGGGTACGGAGCGAAATCACCAGGGATTGACGAGCACTGGATTACGCGGGCGGGGCTTTACTCGATGTTTACCCACTCGTCAAACGACCTGGCGATTGGCTTGGTTGTGATAGAGTCCCTGTATCCGCCGACCGACGGTGAGGCTGACTTGGTCGCTATGACCTATGTTATCGTTGGGGCCTCGACTATTTGCGTGTATTCATTGTGCATCGCTCTGTTTAAAGTCGGTCAGACGTTGGCAATGGGTAATAATCAGGCCGGGTTGGAGGGAGCGCCAAGTACCAGGGCAAAAAGTGTCCGATCAAAAAGTGCTCGGTCAAAAAGTGCTCGGTCAAAAAGCCATGCCCCAAACCGATCGAGTTGTGGGGAAACTGCTGCTCGCGTCGTGGTTAACCTGCTGCATTCTCCGTCTATGCTGTCGATTTTGTTCGGTGTTGCGTTCAGTCTTGCATTTCCGGTAACTCCTGGAGATGCGTCTTCCCACAAAAATATCCCACTCTTTTTTGACCAGGCACTGGAGAAAGGGGGGACACCTTACGCAATGGCCGCGCTATTCGGTGGCGGCATGTCAGTTGTCGGGAAACTGAACAAGCTTCGGGGGAAAAGTTTGGTAGTCCCTTTACTACTCTCGGTGGTGAAAGTGGTGGTGGCTCCCTTTGTAGCGTACTATTTCTCAAAATGGCTTTACAATGGCTCGGAAAAATCGATTAAATTCAGCCAGTACTGCTTTGTTTACTCGTCGCTGCCGTCATCCTCCCTTGCACTAATTATGGCCCAATCAGTGCAGTCTCCCGTGACGGACATGCTGAGTGGAGCCACAGTGCTGGTTATGTTGTTGTGGACGCCTGTAATGATACTCGTTTCCGGGTTGCTCGCAAATCCATCCCTCGGCAGGTCAACCACATTGGATATTTCGATAACAGTTGTCAGCGGACTCGGTTATTTTTGGCTTGCGTTGACTGGCGTAATGTCAAGCGACTGGAGAAAGTTTCCGAAATGTTTTATTCCGATATTGGGCTTGCTTGGGGCAATGAAGAATTATTTCAGCACGCAGTGTCTTCGGGCGACCATTTGGCCGAGCAATGCCCATGAACACGATGTGGCTGTGGCAGATCCGACCTTTTACTTTTGGTCAAATCTATTTGGGCTCTGGATGCGCTTGTTTATTACTTTTGCGGTTGCTGCAGAAACATATTTTATTCACAAAAATGGAAAGGTTAGTGAAAAGCAAACTTCAAATGTGTGTTCACGGTGGAAAATTACCTTGATAGTGGCCGGTGTCGCATCCCTGGCACTGCATCTCTTGAAAACGCAGAGTTTTGAATTGACTGGAGGTTACTATCCGTGCATTTATCAATATAGTGACGTGGATATTTACATCGACGTAGCCATACTTTCAGTAGAGGCAATAGTATGTATTTTTGTAACGTGCGGGATGTTATATCGACCGACGGGTCGCGGCAACACCACCAGCCCGGCAATGGTTCATTTCGAGGAGCCATTTCTTAGCGCGGGGGGGTCCAACGACAACGGGGGGCAGCGTGGGCTCGAATGCACCGCTCCGAACCTGGTGCCTACTAACCACGAGAAGAAAAAGTGCCAAATTAGCGGCGACTTTATGTTTAAAATGAAAATATTCCTAGGGTTTTGCATCGCAGGTCAAGTAGCGGCGGTTTTGGATGGAGCCCAGCTGCTTCGAACGGATGTTCCAAGAACGGACGCAGTCCTTTTGTTCGTGCACTTGCTGTGTAGCGTTACTGTAAGTGGGAGGGGAATCCTCTTGTTTTCTACTTTTATATTTATGAGAGACAACGGATGGCAGCGCGCACTTTCTAAACTTCGTTCTTTCTACCGACAAATTGTTTATGCCGCTGACGTAGAACTGTTGGAAAGTTATGGCACCAAGAACAGGCGAAGCACGTTGGCGAAAACAAAAAAGCGGCTCGGGAAAGACTATGTAAAGATTCTGAAGGATTTGCTGTTGAAGCTGGTTGAAGAAACCGACTTGTTTGTTGACCGGCGATACAGGTGTGTAACTTACGAAGCCTGCGTTCCGGGGTCAGACCTGCTTGGATACCTCGAGCGTATGGCGGAGGGCAATAGTGTTCGCATCGGAAATCGAGAACAGGCGTTGAAAGTGGCCGATGACCTTTTTGAACTTGGATTAATTCATCATGTGACCTATGAACATGTTTTCGAAGACAGTGGGTACTTCTACGCCTTCAATTTGGAGGACGATGGCGAAGCAATCGGTTTTGATTGAGAACACCAGAACACTCCAGAGTGCAAAAATTTACAAAGACCCGCACGAGGAGCACCAACACACTTTTTATTGTTTTTTAAATAATCATTTTATGCATCAGATTTACCCTCTCTTAATTAAGTTAATTTTACATCTCTCTCCGTAAAAGTTAAGAGACTCATTTTCGTAAAATTTTCTTTTGCCTCTTGTTGCTATGATAGAAAAGGTTACATTTTTCCGGGCTGCTCGCTCTTTTTTATCCGTCCTCAATCTCCAAAATAATACGGTGCCCATCCTCTCAATTCATCTGCCAAGTTAGCCGCCCCATCGCTACATAAATCCCACAGCGATATGTTTCTCAGTCTCAATCCAAACACGGTAGTGATCCAAGATTGGCTCCATCCAGTCTCCACTGCCCACGCCCCCCACCCTAAATCGGCATCACTAGCCCAGTAAGTCCAATAGTTGGTTGCAAACGCTCGAAAAAAGGCTCCATCTAGTTCAGGATGGTCCCACTGATCGAGCCAAACCTGCTGGGAGTGTTTTGGACGCATTGCACGAGCTTGAATGCGGACAAGGAATTGCCCCAAGCGGTCCGAACTCTCCTTGTAGCTGACATTACCAGTAGCATGCCAAGCCTCGTGCAGCCCGACAAAAGCAAAATTGCTAGTGTATAGCAGGTCTGACACAGGGTCTGTATTTTCCTGGTTTAATGGGGCCTCGAAGGTGCCGTAATCCTCGTTGTTGGGCACCTTTGCTTTGCCCCCCCAACCTGGAGCAGAAATTTCCTCGTATATTGCACCGTTCTCGTGTTGTCGGGCAAGAAGACCGCTTGCCACCTGGTTCAGCCAAATAGTGTACATCTCCGACTGCCTTTCTTCCCCTCGATCCTTTGCGCGGCGTACCAACCATGACAACGGAAGCAGCATTCGTGCACGTTGCATTGTGATTCCGTTTGCGGTGTTTTGCCACCGCTTTGGATAATGGAGCATCATCATGGAAATTGCATTTGCTGCAAGTTTGTATAAATCATCGCCGTTGGGCAAGCCAACATTTCCAAGGAACCCGTCTGCACGAATAAAGACAGCCCAAATGTAAGATTGGTAGTGCGGGGTATATAAACGCACGTTGTTCGAGCTATTTTGATCATGAAAATATTCCCATGATTGAGACGAAATGTCAGAAAACACATAACTGTTCTGTGCACTGAAACCTGACCGTCCTGCCATTCTTAGGTTTGCAAGGACAGCCCTGGCAATTGTAGAGTCCCAGCGATCGCTTTGCAGCAGTGCCCTGGTCGAAAAGCCGGCTAAGATGGACCGTGCGCAATCGTCAACGTAATACAACTTGGATGCATCGGTCGTTGAGCTCCATGCCAGTAGGCCCATGGCGTCGCCCATTGGATCCGGGGCAACCCCAGGGAGCCACCGCTGGGAGAATCCCCCATGAAACCAAGGGAAGTCCAGTAAGTTTCTTGAAATCGATTTGAATTTCCGTTTTAGAGCCGAGTTCGAAATACTGCTAGCATATCCCCCCATTGCGAGCGCCATTGCAGTTTCTGAGATGCAATCGTTCCTCAAATTTGTGGAGACATACTGATTCCCAGAAAAATCTATCTTGGAGTTAAAACCTTCCAGAATGCCCATTCTCCCCAGACTAAAATTCGACCTGGTGTACAGGTTTGGTAAGAGAAGCGGCGCCCCAATGACTCCCCCACCTTTTGCCCGGAGCATTGCAAGCTTTGCCGTCGTTTTGCTATCCGGTAGCATTCCTAAATAAAATTTCAGTCCCCGCTCAAAGGCTTTCGCCTCTGCATCGCCAGGAAGGTTCTGGCTCTCGCTGAAAGAAGGTCGAACCGCTGCAACCGCTTGCGAGAGAGCAGGGAAAGCCCCGTGCGGTACACCAAGCTTTCGCAGAACACTTGTCCACACTTTTGTAAATTGAGACGCAGGTGAAAAGCGGGCAGTGACGTACATCGACAGGGGTATCGAGGACAGCAAAAAGGACGGCATCTTAACGGTTGTTAACAGGACAGGAAAAGTGACGCTCGGGAGTCCGTACACTGCTGTTTCGAAGCCCGCAACTTTGGCCAACACCAAGTCGGTCTGGAACGCGCCCACCTTTTCTAACCGAAGGTCAGTAAAGTTCGTCACGTGGGGGTGAAGGATTTGCATTGGTTTAAATCCTTCCAGCGAGCTCCCGTTTGGGACCACAATCCGTTCCAAAGACGTGGTTTGGATACCACCGTTCCCCTTGTTGTATGTTTCCGGGGAATTGCAAAATTCAACGTAAACCCGCAGTCGTTTTGCAATTACAATATTTTGTTCCTTCTCAGTGGGGAAGGGGGTCGGTTCAGATTGGCCGTCCGAAAGGAGCAAGATAGCTGCCCCTTTTGGGGAATCTTTGTACGCGTGCAAGGCAATTTCAAAATCGCAATGTGCCGTGACATTGTTGCGAACTAATGCAACGATGTCATAGCGAACCGTATTCGAGCAAACAAAATAGACAGGTGTGTTCACCCCAGCGAACACCACCTGCGAACTGAAAGTCAATAACAAAAACAGTGACACTGCCACAACCTGCATTGTAAGCCGTGGCGTGTGTCGTGAATCTCGTTAGGTGCGTCAACTTACTCTCCTTGGGGTGGAATTAAATACAAATTTCAATCTTATGCCTGTGAAAAGTAATGTATACTCGTAAGTTGAAGTTTGAAAGAAAACTTTTTGAAAATAACCACAGGAGGACGGACGACAAATTTTCAGCAGTACCTGGGTAGGTACCGTACCTGTACCGTAGTCGTACGTACCGGTACAGGTACGTACCGTACCGGTATTATACCAGGTACCTGGTACCAGGTACCGTAAAAGAGTAGTAGTAATAATAATAATACATAAATTAAATATATTTTTTAATTATTTGTATATAATAACTGTAATTATTACACCTCTTGTACTTATTGTAGATACCAAGGTATCTAAAGAGATAGGTAGGAGAAGGACCAATCAATTTCGGAAGTTCATTCATCAAAAAACCAAACCACCCCCCGTAGTAGTACCGGTAGTAGTATTTTATTTATTTAATAATAATAAATAAGATAATCGTGTCTTCTCTCTCTCTAGGTTAGATTCCCCATTTCGACATTGTGTGCCTGTATTATAATAGTAAATAAATATTTTAAAATACTACAAGATCTCGTAAAAAACGTATAAGCTGAAGTGTAATACACCAACAACAACGACAAAAACAAACACAAAAAACAATAAAATACAAAAAAACAAAAAAAATTTAATAATGTGATGATTAAATAACTTTGTTGGTTTCGATATTAATTACTAATTTTTTAGCGCATTGTCTCTATCAGATTTATGTTAATCTTTTCATCAGCTCTCAAAATCTTTACAACTGAATTTGATTCGTAAACACAATTCCCAAGACCTCTCTCTTACACCGACCGCTCAAAGTCACGCCTTTCGGGGGACGTACGGGCTGAAAACAACCGTGCTCCTCTGACGGTTAATCCGCGTATATAGTAATTTCATAGAAGACTCCGTATCTGCGTTGCAATGGCATTTTTTTTGAAGTCGGCGTCTCCACCAGTGACACCCGTCGTATCCCCTGAACGATCGAGTGGTTCAAAGCGCGACACTGTGTCGCCACTTTCGAGAAAAAAGGAAAGAAAGTTTAAACGTGGGGCCAGACCTTTGCCGCTGCGAGTTAGGAAGTTGAGTGAAACGGACGAGCCGGGTTTCGAGGACCCTGGCACGCCCTTGTCTTTGTCACGATTTCAGTACACAACTTATACAACAAGATATAACTGGGAAATGCCCGAAATGACAGCAGATGGCGATATCCCTAACATAGACGGGGCACGCACAGGTTCCAAAGTTAGCGGTAGGAGCGACAGAGAGAAAAAGCGTTCAACAAACTATACCTCCTTCAAAATTCGTCCCAGGTCACCAAAATCAAGAAGTCGGCAGTTGTGGGAAAAGTCTCAAACCAATTACCGAACTTCGTATCGAACTAGGGTGGCCAATGACACGGGGAAAAAGGCGTGCTGGTATACCACTGTGCATATTTGGAGTACGACCGGAGAAATGCCGTCGCCCTCGTTGTCACCAGTTAGAAAACTTCAGTCGATCGAAAAGTTGAAGGCGAGCAAAATGTCCCCTCGTAAGTTCTCGCTGTAAGCTTGTAAACTTAAGTGTGTGGAGTGTGAACTTTAAAGCAAAAGTGAAGAGCAGTAGTAATGAAGGATTACTAAGAGCGTGTGTGTTGGGCGTGTTATTTGGAGCACTGTGGTTAGAGCATTTAGTCTTGTATTTAACAACCCCTAAAAAGTGTGAACATTAAAGCAAAAGTGAAGAGCGTGTGTGTTGGGCGTGTTATTTGGAACACTGTGGTCGGAGCATTTAGTCTTGTATTTAACAACCCCTAAAAAG
>LT642405.1:6954-19343 GCA_900128585.1 Stramenopiles sp. TOSAG23-3 | reverse complement strand
GCAAGAGGAAGATAGTGTGTAGATTAAACGATAAATGTAAATCGATCAACCAACCTTCCCCTGTATTATTTTCCAAAAAACCTTGGCTTAATGTCACCTAACCCTAATTAACAGGTGCACAGGAGGAGGATCATATTATTTCATTATTAATTTTATAATTAAATAATAATAAAATCATCATCTCGATAGAAGATCGACGACGACGACAACACCGATCAACCACAACAAAAAATTTTATTGAATTATTGAATTATTGAATTATCGCAATACATGAAACGCACAAACAAACAAAAAGAATCCACACACGAGCAAAACTTCGCAGTCATTGAAGATTATAACAAACGATAGATTTTTTCCCACCCACCCATTAGCCAGCCCTGCATTTTTCTCTTTGTCCCGCCGCTGCATTTTTCTCTTTGTCCCGCCGTTCCCTTGCGCCAGTTTGCAAAATGTTGGTTGTTACGGCAGGAGTGCGCCGTTTTTCGTCCGCAGCCCGTCAGCACTTGAACCCGCTCTCGTTCCCACTGTCGTCTTTGGAAATCGATGTGACGAAAGAGTTGGAATACTTTGTTGGGTCGGATCGGATGCATTTGCCGTTTCATCTGGACTTAGGGTGTGCAAAAGGCAGGTATTTGCTCAACTTGGCGGAACGGCACCAAGATGTGAATTTTATTGGGTTGGAGATTAAGAGTTTTTCCGTGAAGAGCGCTTTGCAGAATCGCGACAATATGGGGCGGCCGAACTTGCACTACATAAACGCAAACTTAAGCGCAATGAACGACTCATTTCTGGATTTTTTGAAGGCTTTTCCGGCCAATGGTGTACAGTCCGTGTCCATCAACCACCCCGACCCGTGCTTCAAATCCAGGCACGAGAAGCGTAGAATGGTTAACGGAAAGCTGGTTCAACACTTAGGTTTAGGGTTGGACTCCAACACGATCGTGTACACGCAGACGGACGTGCAAATGGTGCATGATTACATGGCCGCCGAGTTCAACTCCACGTCCCTTGGTCGCCAGCACTTTCAGCCGTTGACGGTGGATGAGTTGAAGGCGCCACCCGTGTGGTTTACCGAAGAGGAGGCGAATGCCTACCCGATTGTAGAGCCGGGGCACGTGTCCTTGACCAAGCATTGGGACGAGAACGGCGAGGGTGGGACGGTCGAATCTATTCCCATCAAACACTTCTTCGGCATGCCGACCGACCATGAAATGTTTAAAATGGACCCGGCAGAGTTCCCTTCCTGCGATGGGGTGATATGGCGTCAGGGGTTTCGAAAGGTGTAGGTGCAAAATTTATGTTTATTTAGCAAAGATCTTTTTCCAGAGGACATTTATTTTTAGTATACGAGTATATTCTTTTTATATAATTTTTGTTTTTATTCTTTACATTAACTTGCAGACGACAGGAGATGTCAGGATTTTAGGTGTCGGTGGTTTAGTTTTTGTTTTTAGGAAAAACGTTTCGCACACCACTTTTCACTTTAAATTTTATTAAAATTTAAAAAAACTGAAGTGAATAAGTGAGTCTTATTTACGAATGTTTTTTTTTTCCAAAACTTACTTTTTCCCCTGCTCGTCGCCGCTGCCCACTTTGTGCTCATGGATATCGGTCAAGTCGGACTTTAACGCCGAGAGCGCCGACTCCAGGCCTACGTCAAAATCAACCGGTTTCGGCGTCTCAACAGGCTTCTTGGACCGCTTCTTGTGCGTCGAATCGACCACTTGTGCCCGGATATGGTCTATTGACAACTTGTGAAGGGCTTCGGGTATGGGCAACCCGGCCTCGCCGTCGCGCTCGTGGCCATACTTGTGCAGGGCGATGCGGGCGATCGCTTCGAGGAATTCGATGTACTGCAGCTGCGTCTGGCGGTAGTAAATTTCCGCTTCGGGCTGCCGCCGCGAGTACGAGAACTGCATGCTTTGGGCAAAGATGAGACGTGCTTGCCGCTTGGTCAACAAGTGAACATCCTGGTCAGGGTCACACCCGCCTCCGACGATCTCGTCGTCGCCGCCCTGGACGACGTTAGCTTCCTTTAAAAACAGCATGAACTGCCCCAAGTTCAGCGAGTGAAGCCTGTCTTTGTCGTACCGGTTGCTTCCCGACGTTCTATCCCCGTCTTGGCGCTTTGCATAGATTGAGAAGACTTTTTCGAACCGTTTTCGGTGCTCGTGGTACACTTTCAGTGTTTTCTGCTGCGTAAGGGCATGGCGAAACTTTGCCGTTTCCACGTGTAGCCCTGTCGCGACGGGCTCCACGAACACGTCCAAAAAGTACTCGAGCTTTTCCTGCACGGTGATCTCGTAGTTCCCCCGTTCCCCGTCCTCCTCCCCTTTGCTGCTCTCGTTCAAATCGCCCAGCTGGTTTCGCTTGAACAAAAGGACGCTGAGGCGGACAAGTGCTTCCAAAAACTCAAAGCGCAGAAAGGTGTTGGCATTATTGTGGTGGTCTCTCACTATCTGGTGATTCTCGTCCTTCTCGACGTTCGTCGCAATGAACAAGTAGTTCAGGTCCTGCTGGAGCGTCGTGTCCCCGGGGTCTTTGATGTTTACGTGCTCGCAGAAATGTTGGAACTCTAGCTTGGTCATTTGGTTCGTCGGCACGCTGTTGTCTAGGGCGCACGCAAACATGAATATCTCTTCTATGTGGTGGTAGTGCCGAATCAAAACTTCCAGCACCGCTTCCCGCTGGTCTTTGGGGACGAGGGACGGCTCTTTGAGAATTTTCGAACGCTTGACTTCGTACGTGCACCGTGCTATTCTCTCTTTTTCGGACTGCTCGTGGCGATTCAAAAACACGTTCTCCCAGTGGGTCGATTTGATCTTTGGGCGTCGTTTCTTCTCCTTCTTCTTCTTCTTCTTTGCAACGGGCTTCAGGTCCCGGTGCGCCTTTCGCATTCTTCTTTGCCTCGAAGGGTGGAGCTGGTAGCAGTTCTGGAACCACTCGCTCGACCGCCGTTCGAGGGCCCCTTGCGGCGGCAGCATCCCGTATCTCATCTCCGAGGGCCACGGGGGCTCATCCGCGTCTTCATCAAACTCCACCCTGGGGTTGAACACTTTCGTTGGCACCAACGTCTCGGAGTGGTCGAACTCAAAGTACACGTGGGCCCCGTGGACCAAAACATCCCGTAGTTTCATCCTCGGGTTCGGCGGATGGTCGTGCTCGTGCTGCCCGTGGAATGAGGTGGGGACGTGTGCGATGAGCATTCGCGGGGCGTCCGCCTCGCGCTGCCGAAGCCGTCCAAACGCCGACGTGATCTCCCTCCCGTACCGCTGGGCGGCGGTCATCCCAAGCCACCGAAAGCTCTGCTTCCCCCTTCCAATGCATATCTTGTACACCCCATGCTTTTGCCCGTTCTCAAGCTTCGAGTTGCAATGAACGTACACGAACATATTCTTCTGCTTTAGCACCCCATGCTCCAAGCTAGTCTCCGTCAGTTCGGTGTACATTTTGTCCAACTCCGTGTCCTCTTGACGGGCCTGGACCTCTTTCTCCTCCCGTTCCTTCTCCGTTTCCTCCTCCGATACGTCCTCCTCCGACGATTCCTCCGACATGCTTTCATCCATCTCCTTCCTCGAGGCCCGTTTCTGCTTCTCCCGTACCGTTTTCTCCATTTCTACCATGGTGTTCGTTGGTGGCTGGCTGGCTGTTGGTGGTGTTTGTTTTCAAATGTCTTCAATTGTATAATCTAACGAATTCTTCCTGTCTTACATTCGTTAAGAAGTATCACCCTCTTCTTCTCTTCCTTTTCTCTTCATTTTAATATTATATAAAATATACCAGAGAGAAGATAGAAGAAGTAGAAGAAGTATGCACAATAATAATTATTAATAAAATAAATAAAAAGGAAAAAAATATAAGTGAATTGAAAATTTATTTAATAATATTTTTATATAATAATAATAATTATTTAATACTGTACCTTCGTATAATAATAATAATAAAGAAGAAGAAGAAGAAGAAGAAGAAGAAGAAGAAGAAGAAGAAGAAGAAAACAATTATTGCCGTTACATCGTGTACATCGATCATCGATCGATCAACTCACCACATTTATTTATTATTTTTATTTTTAAGTTGTTGTGTTTTTTTTTCTATTTTTTTTTTTATCTTCGTTCTTCTTTTTATTATTATTATTCCTATTAGCTAGACTAAGTATTTCGTATGACTCCTATAATACTGCTTTTTAATTAATTATACAGTCGTCTACGAGGACTCGTACCTATGATATATATTAGTATATGAAGTATAACTATTTAATAGTTGAGAAGTTATTTTATTATTTCGAAGTTCATATAATAAATATGGTCGTAAGACCAAAAGTAATTATTTCCATTTTAATAAAGTTACTTCCTAAATAAATCAATTAACAATTGTTATGTTATTCTTATACAATTACAATAACACTTTATTAAGTATATAACATTATAAATCATCCAGACTTCTTTCTAGCATTTAGACTTGAACAAATTGAACAACATCCCACAGCATTCATTGATTTGTTGTCTAAAAAGTGGATGGACCGACTAGCACATATAGTTTACCTGCTATTCAAATGTTAAAAAACGGATGAAATGCAATAATTATTCATAGGAAATGAAATACCTTTAGTATATATTATTTATACTTATAAAAAATCGTTAATTTTTTTTTTCTTTCTTGTTTTGTTCCTTTATTCTTTTTCGTCTTCTTCTTTCTTTCTTTCTTTCTTTCGCTTCTTCTTCTCTCTACTTTTCTTAAAAATAAAAAAATACAACATAGAAATAGGAAAGGATTTTATTAAGCAGCTCATTTTTTTACATTTTTTTTATTTATTATTATTTACTTATTTACTTGGTATGTTGTGTATTATTATTTTTTTATATATTATAAAATAATAATCCTTTTCTTCTTCCCTATTAAATTCGTTTTTTGGACTGAAGGATGGAACGGAAAAGTAATGGTAGAGAAACAGTGATAGGAGGAACGAACGAACTCAATCACTTGCTTAACAAAATCAATTGACTATTTGTGCACTCGTTTGCGTGTTTCAATCGTGTCTGTGCGCTGGGACTGTTTTCGTCTTCATCAGCACTTTGGGCTCTGAACTATGAACGCGAACGCCATTCTTGAATCGGCCAGGACGGGCCCGTCCTGCCTTGTTATGGCGCTGGTCGTCCTTCCGGCGCTCACGCTTCCAGCCTTTTTTCTTCACCCCGGGGGCTTCACGTGGATCGTAATCGACCACATCAGCACTTTTTTTAAAAACATTGTCGGTGGGGCACACGTTGCCCTGGACATTTTGCGGGAGGGGAACCTTACCACTTTTGTAGTCCTTTTATGGCTCGTCGTCGGGGCCGTGGCTATCCATTTTGTGCGAAAAATGAACGTACCGTTGGACAAGAAGGCACACCGTAGAAAAGGGCGCGTGTCGTCCGACGGGGGATCGGGTAGAAAGAACCGTCGAGGGACCAAGTCAAAGCACCGGGGAAAGGCCTCGAAGAACCGGCCGTCCTCGCACTCCGCAGGGACGGAGGACTTGGGGGAGGCCGATGCGAACGCGGCCTCGGCCCGGAAGAAGTCGCGCAAGGCCGCCGCGGCGGCCCGGCGCGCCGAAGCGAACGACTCGGACGACTCGTCCGACATTGAGAACGAACTTTTTGAACACTCCAAAAACGGTGGGAACGTGGCGAAGGACGCGGAGAAGGCCCGTCTGGAGGAGGACGTAAAGCGGAAGCTGAAGGAGGAGGCCCTGAAGCAGAAGGGCCGAAAGGGCAAGAAAAGTTTTGACGGGGGAGTGGACGAGCCCCCAGCGACGACGACGGCGACGATGAAGCAATCGCCGCTGGCGAAGGAGAATGTACGGTCGTCGCAACGCCCGGGCCGAACGGAGGCGCCCCCTGCAAAGGAGCAAGCGCCCGTGAAAAATTCCCGCACACCGTCCGACGACAAGAATTTATTTTTGCAGCAAAAAAAAGGCAACAAGGAAGCCGTTTCTGTAGAGCTGAACCCGACGAAGGACCGCCGAAAGGAGCAGCACTCGTCCAAGGCCCCCGCGCCAAAGCAACTCCAGTCCACGCCCAAGCAGAAACCCGTCCGTACCAAGCAACCGTCGGCGAGCTCCGCCAAGCATTTGCAGCAACAGCAACGACTTCTGCAGCAACAGCAGAGGGCCCTCTCCCAGCGGGAGCAGGACGCCCTCCAAGAGCAGCAGCAGTACATTGCGGAAGTCCAACGCCAGCACGAACAGCTGGAGCTGCAGCGTCGCCAGCAGCACGAGCTGATGCAACGAATGAAAATGATGTACCCCGAACAGATGGCACAGTACGAGCAGCAGCAGTACATTGTCCAGCAGCAACAGATCCTTGAGCAGCAGAACGCCCGAATAGTCCAAGAGTTTCAGAACCACATGATGCAGATGCAACAGCAGCAGCAGCAGCAGCAGGCCACCCTCCAGCAGGAACGGGCCAAGCAGCGAAAACCGTACCGCAAAGGAGGGAACGGGTTCCAGGAGCGCGATGCCCATGAACTGTGCGAGTTTCTGAACGGCCTGGACTTGATGGACTACGCCCGTGCTTTGATCGACGAGAGGATCGACGTTTCGACCCTCTTCGAGCTTACGGCCAAGGACCTCGAACACTTCTTTCCGCAAGTGGGCCCCCGCCGCCGGTTGCAGGCGGGCCTGAAGCGCCGCGCGAAGGACGCCCTGAAGCTCCAGTCTCAGATGGTCCACATGAAAGGGAAGGGGGAGAAGATGATCGAAAAGGTCAGCCAGAAGAAAGCGGCCCCAAAGGCCAAGTTTGTCAAAGGGGCATCCCCGCCCGCAATGTCGGACGCCGAAAACCTTGCGTTTGACATGGCCTCCTCCCTGTTTGACGATTAAGAAAAAACGGGATGATCTCCGAAGGAGTTCAGCGCGCGTGGGGGGGCTTCGACCGATTCTAGAGAGAGATATTTTATATATACTGGGTTCGTATACAAGAGAGAGACGGGGGGGGGGGGGGGGGTAGAGGAAACGATGAAATGCACGCTCTGGTCGTGAAAGAACACGTTGGTGTGGACAATAGTTGTGGTGTGTTTTCTTTCGTGTATATGTTTATATATGTATATACATAAAATATACGTATCTTAAAAAGAAGAAAGACAGATTTGTAATTTATTAAAATAATAAACCCTTTTTTCGTATTTATTATTGTTGTTGTATTCCTTCTACTAACTACTATTCCCCCTGTATACATTTTATTGTTATTTATTATAAAAAAATAATACTTAATAAAAAATACTTATTTTATATTAATCAATCATTTCAATCAACAAATAGAGCAGAAGACGTGTAACTACTGTACGAACTACATTGAGAGAGCACTCAAAACAAACAAAAACAAAAAGACCGTGTAACAAGAACAATGCAAATAGAAAGAAAGAAAGAAAGAAAGAAAGAAAGAAAGAAAGAAAGAAAGAAAGAAAGAAAGAAAGAAAGAAAGAAAGAAAGAAAGCTTATTTATTTGTATTTAATCATCGTCTAGTACTAATTCTATTCAGTGGTCACTAATCTTCGATGATATAATTGATATTACTATTAATGCTATTCCCTTTCTAATGCCGTAATAAATAATAAAATAAGAAGGGAAATGAGAGAAAAAAAGAAGAATCACAGTTAAAATTGTAGTTTTTTTTTACAGTAATAAATTCCTAAAATGTAAATATAAATATAATGGCGTTAACTAATGAAATAAATCATTCTCTAGGAAGAAGAATTGAGGATTCTGATGATATGATGATATTTATATTTATTTCTGAAGAAGAATAAAATTTAGGGTTAGGGTTAGGGTTATGATGAGCGAAATAATTAAAAGAAAGAAAGAAAAGATAAGAGCTCTTCTTCTCCTTTCTCCTCCTTTTCTTCTCCTTCTTCCTCCTTTTCTTCTTCTCCTCCTCTGATACCGTTCCGTACTACTACCTGTACAACTGGTATTATAATTGTAATATGATGATGATGATGAATGAATGAATGATCGTAGCTCGCTAGTAATTTATTTATTATAAATAAATTATTTATTATTTATTATATTACTTATTACTTATTATTTATAATATATTATTGGAATTATTAAACGAATGATATTTTGTATTTTGTGATTTTGTATCTATTTCTATCTAGGATTGATATTGATTTGATTGATTTGTAAATATATACTCTTGGTATTTATTATTTTTTACCTTTGATCATGTTTTTAATTGCTTGATCATATATAAATATATATATATACAAGAGAGAACGAGCGAAGACGATGAACTTTTCTTTGTTGACGAAACAAGGCCTTGGCTTGGCGACGTTTGGCCTTAGGCTTGCACCATGGGGTGTGCCCCTTGGGGCAATAGGGGCGTGGTTGGTCTACCCAGCGCTTACGGAGGATTTCAAGGGTACCGTTGGCCTGCCACGAGAGGCAAACCCAATTGCTGATATTTCCACCAAGCCAAAAATGTCCTTTCAGGTGAACGAGATCGGGGGTATCCCAGAAGCCAAGTAAAAGGGCGGTAGGCCGGAGTGCTGCAAGGACCACAGGTGTTTATTATATAAGAAAGAAACGCTACGCCGTTGCACGGCACGGCCCGCCCCCCTATGGCTAAGGTGCATTTATAATTGGGTCTGAAAACAAGCAGTTAATACGTACGAACATTACTATATGCTAAAAAAACATACCCTTCCAACCTATACTTTTATACACACCCGCACAACAACCCTTACATCACCGTGCAACCACTCATGAGGCCGCCAGACTGGGCGCCCGGGGTCGGCGGTGCGACAGCCCTTGACGCATAACCTTTCGCGGAAGTGTACACCCCCCCCCACGAGCGGAATTCGGCTCATGATTGGGGACAGGGCACCGTCGAGCTTCGAAAACGCCTGCTTCGTGAACGGGTCCAACTGGTACCGCATCTTCATAAAGTTCCAAAAGACGACGAGGATGATAAAGTTTCGGTACGGCGTAAAGAGCTCGAATATCAAAAACATCCCAATCATCACTTCCACGCTTGCGTTCCACGGGCGGATCTTCGCCGCAAGGCTGTTCAGGGTCACGCTCGATTGTCCCGGGTCCGGCTGCACCAGAAGGTTGGCCGCGGGCTGGACGATCGACCCGAGGGTCTTTGCTACGGACGGGTAGTATCCCCCCAACGTCTTTGCAAACCACCACCCTTCGATGGACATGATGGGGAAGAGCGCTAGAAAGAACGGACGGGAGAACACAAAGATGATGCAGTACATCAGGTACTGCATGCTTTGCCGAGTCGTATCGTTCTGGACCATTTTCTGCAGATACTCCTGGGCCACCCCAGTCGATGCAGCGGCGCCCGGGTTAGCGCCACCAGGGGTTCCAAGATGGGCCACAATGACCAGCATGTTGTTCACTAGACTGCACAGCATGATGCGGAAGAACGAGGTCCCGTTCCACCCGGGCAACGGGTACAGCACAAAGTGGAGGACGATGATGCAACGCAAATAGAACGAGTACTTTGCCAAGTTGTTTCCGGACATCGCCGGTGCACTGCCACCGCTGCTCCCAGATGCGCTGGCGCTACCCCCCGTAATCTGCGCCCGGAAATTGCGCAGCACCGTGTTCGCACTATCGATCGCCAGGCCATCGTCGCAGGCTTTCACCGCCCCGTTCACCTCTTTTCTATTCCACAAGGCTTGGGCAAGCCGGAGGTAGCTTCGACGAAACCGTGGGGCCAAGTCAATGAGCTTGTTCGCGTCCATCAATGCGTTCGTGTAGTCCCCGCTTAAATTGTAAGCGTGCGCACGGTTACTGATAATGGTATGCAGCAGCTCCCCCTTGGGCTCAAGCTCGATCGCTTCAGTGTATTTTTCAATTGCCAAGTCGTACTTTTTCGCCAGCAAGGCGTCTGTCCCTTCTTTCTTCAGAGACTCGGCAGTGTTAATCGACATGACGGTCGTCAATAATACTGGGCTTAAAAACAAATCACTTCTTTCGAACAAAAATGGGAGGTCAAAGACGTAGGAATGGGAAATACGCAGAATGGGTGGGAAATGTTTCGTCTCTTGTTGGATGCACTGCGTATGTTATATTCATCGTTTGTTACAGAGTACATGAACATCATAAAATTAAAATGGTAGCAAAAAAACAAAAATCACAAAAATCGTTGGATGGATGATGGCCGGATGGACGGACATAATAATATTAGTTTTAATACATATTAAAGAATTATATATAATATAAAATAGGATCCAAGAATTTTGAAAAGATATTATAGTTAACATTATTAACAATTCCTTCCAAAAAAAACAACCTTCTTCCTCCGAAGAAGAAAGAGAAGAAGTAGTTATATTATAATGGGGAGGTATTAATACCTGTACCTGGTACCTGGTACCTGTACCAGGTACTACCTGTACCGTTGTTTTTATGGCAATGATAAAACGGCGGATTTCATCTTCTGAAAATCTGGAGTACCCCAGCCAGTAACCGGATCCCACCCAGGCCCAGCGTAGAATCCTTCGGTCCCACAACCGGGGTTAGATCCATCGGTAATGTCGTTGAACACTCCATTTGGACCAAGGGTTTTGTAGATCATTGGGTTCAAATACCCCAAACTCGATTTGCCAGCCTTCAACCTTTCCTCGTTTACCAACGAAAGGATCCCGGTAAAGGTTGGTGACGAGCAGGACGTCCCTGCAACGCCTTGTTGCCAGAATCCGCCAGCTCGGACTGCAAAGTTTACGCCTTGGGCGGCAACGTCTGGGAACCCATTGCCGCTTGCATTGAAGCGGCTCTGTTCGGGTAAATTCTTGGCGGTCTTCATGTACGAAGAGACTGCTTCGTCCTGGTAAGAAGGGCGACCCCAATAATTTGAAAAGCCTCCAGATGAAAAGGATGCGCATCTTTCCGGGTTACTACCTTCGGTTCCTCCAACGGCAGTTACCCAAGGACTTCCTGCAGGAAAAGTTGGAACAAAAGTACGGCAAGGCTGGCTCTGCCCTCCCGATACACCACCATCGCCACTGGAGAACAAAACAGAGGTGCCCCGTACCCCTGCTTTTTGAAATTCAACGTTGACCCGCGTGGCGTAATCAAAGTCCACCCCATTTTCATTATCGCCGTAACTAACTGACATCGCCAACGGTTTGTTTGCCTCCGTCACATTCGCAACGTTCTGGAGCCATATGAGGAATGGCTCGTTCTCAGGGTTGTGAGGTTGCTGCCCAGCAGTGCTCCAAAATTGAGTAGGAACGTCTTCACCGAGGCCCATGATGTACTCAATGTCAAGGCTTGCTTCAATGCCTGCTTGTGTTCCGTCCGGCCCGTAAACTTTGGGGGTGGTAACAGAAGCATCCGCGGAGTACTTGCTGATAAAATTGGATAAATCGTCAGGCTCATAAAATTGGCCAAGAAAAGAGGCACACGCCTGAATGTTGGCGGAAGTGCCAGCGCTTCCTTTTGCAGATTGAACGTTGTATAATTTCTTCAACACTGGCGGCGTGTTGGCCGAATTCGAACCCCCTTTTACCTTTCGAATCGATTGCACGACGGGAAATCGAACGGTGGGGCCCACGAAATCAATATGATCAGCAACGCCGTTGGGCAGCTGAAATGGGGTGCGCAAGCGGTGAATGTTTGTTTTGCCGTTTTTGTAACGAAATTGGTGAAACTCAGCTTTCAGCATCTTTTCGGCCGTTTTAACGGTCGTCGTCACTGACACCCAGTCGCCTGCACTTGTCGTTTTCATATCATCTTCGGGGACGAACGTTGCTAGCCACGCTTTGACAGCAGCAGTGGCTTCTGGTTTGGCCAGAAGGCTGTCCACTTTCGCTTTGGAAAACCACTTTCCATAAAATGCTGTGTTGTCAGGGTCAGAACGATTCAGCAATTCAGTTTCCAGTTTCCGTTTTCCCTCCGTGTTCTGCTTGACAGCGAACGTCAGCGTGATATTTTTTTGCGGCAATGATTTTCCAACAACTGACCAATCTTCGGGAACCCCAGGGTGCCGAAACGTCTGCGAACACGTCGCCGCGCCAACCAGCGAAACAAGTAGTAAACTGGCAATACTCTTCATGGTGCTCTTCCGAATAGATATAATAACGTTCTACGAATTGTGATGCTGCTTTGTATGTACGTATGATCGTGGCAGTTTTGTCGAAGAAAACAAGAAATGTCCATGAATTTGAAGCTTTATTTAAAACAAAAATGGATTGCATTCTTCTTTGATGAACTATAATAATCTTGGAAAGAGAAAGAAAGAAAAAAAGAAGAAGAAGAAAAAAAAAGAAGAAGAAAGAAGGAAGATTTTTTTCGTTCTACTACTATTTGGTACATAGTACGAAGAAGAAGAAGAAGAAGAAGAAGAAGAAGAAGAAGAAGAAGAAGAAGAAGAAGAAGAAGAAGAAGAAGAAGAAG
>LT642404.1:0-19356 GCA_900128585.1 Stramenopiles sp. TOSAG23-3 | reverse complement strand
TCATCATGGATAGAATTTCATCGAATTATTGTGCGACGATTGAAGATTGGCGACAAGTGTTAATATATAGATATTGTTTGTTTGAGTTTGATTTCGATTCAGTTTCAGTTTAGTTAGTGCGTTGCGGCCAGTGCTACCTACAGCAATGGAACATATATATGGGCCGGCCAGAGCCTTGGTGGAGACGTACATAATACCGAACTTGTACACGGTGGAGCTATGGATAGGCGTCTTGGTTGTTGCGATTTCTGTGGTCATGTCCTATGTTCGGTACAGCAATGCGCCAGAAACACCTCGCGTGAGTGATGAAGGTCGGATTCAAACGCGGAGGAATCGTGGGGAGAGTTTCGTTGGCGTATGGTCGGACGAAAACACGCCGCTGAAGGTGTACACAAAAGGCGGTTCGGTTGAAGTGGAAGGACTGGTCCCTCACTCCGTGCCTATGAGCGTGACGTGCACGTACAGCGTCGTGGGAAAAGACAAGAAAGAAACGAGAAATGCGCCCAAGTGTATCTTGAGCTTGACGGTGGCGGCGGACAAGAAGATAAAATCTGGAAAGGCTGGGACCACGGTTGAGTTTTCGAACGACCTTGTCCTCGTGAGCCTCCTGCTTGCCCCATCGTCCACCAGCGTTTGCGTTTCTGCGAACGTTCGACTGAAGACCCCGAACAAAGGTAAAAAAATAATTCTGCACTCCATTGAGTACAAATTCTCTTTTGGGTCGGGGGCGTCGTTTGCGTCCCTACATAATGTTCTCATGTACCAGAATGGCTTCCAGAGCTGGGCACCCACCGGGCCGATTCAAACGACAAGCAAGCAGCAGTACGCAATGTTTAACTTGCCATATTTGAACAGGTTCATAAGTTCCATGATGCACAATGTGGACTCTCCCGTCTGGGGAAAATCCGACGTGCTGATATCCGAGCACTTCAGTGCATTCCAACATTCTGATAGTGACATTGCCTTCGTCTCTGGGTTTTTGTCTAGCAACATCGCCCTCGGGTCAATTTACTTTAAAAGGGGCGAGCGGGCCGTTTCCTGTTTGCTAGACTATAACGGCCGTGCTGTCACCGATAAGAATGGGCTGGGAATGGAATCGCTCGTTTTGATGAAGGGCCAGACTACCGGAGTGTTTGAAAAGTACGCCCGCCTGTGTGTGGAGCAAAGTGAGCGCAAGATGCCCGTGTTGGATACCCGTAGCCCCGTCGGCTGGTGCTCGTGGTACGAGCTGTACGGGGACGTGAAGGAGAGCGATATCCTGAGGAACGTAGAGCTTCTGGCATCCCACCCAGAACTTGGGGTTGAGTACGTGCAACTTGATGACGGGTACCAGGCGGCTATTGGGGACTGGCTGTCGTGCAACAGAAAGTTTCCCCACGGCCTAAAGGCAGTAGCAAAGCACATCCAAGCCCATGGCTTCAAGGCAGGGATCTGGGTCGCCCCGTTCCTGGCAGGGCACAGCTCGACGATTTACAAACGGCACCCGGATTGGCTTATCAAGAATTCAAGCGGGAAGGGGATGGTGTTTCACTTTAACCCGAACTGGCACGAAGATTCTTACACGTATGCGATAGACTTGACCCACCCGGAAGTGCAAGAATGGCTTAAGACTACGTTTGAAACGCTCAGGGAGTTTGGGTTCAGTTACTTCAAATTGGACTATCTGATTGCCGGTATCCGGGACGGGGTACGGCACAACGACGATCTTTCCAGGTGCGAGGCTTACAGAAAAGGCCTTGAGATCATCCGGAAGGCGGTCGGCCCGGACGGTTTTATTCTGGGGTGCGGGGCACCGCTGGCTCCTTCCTTGGGGTACGTGGATGCGATGCGGGTCTCCAACGATGTCGCAGACCGCTGGGGGCCAAATGCTTTGGAAAGCATATTTGCAAAGGGGGAAGGCGTCCCTTGCACCCAGCTTGCACTGCTGAGCAACTGCAGTCGCAACTTTCTTCACGGAATTTGGTGGTTGAACGACCCGGACTGCATTATTGCCCGTTCGCGCAACACGGGTTTGACGGTGGACGAGGTGACCACGCAAGTCACCCTTTTCGGGATGACCGGTGGGCTAATCGTGCTTTCTGACGACCTGACGAATATGTCGATGGATCGGTTGGCCTTGGCCCAGCGAATAATGCCACCGTCTAGCAGCGTCCGCGGGGCTGCCCTTGAGCCCATGCGCGACCGTTATCCTAGGACGTTCGTCTGCAAGGCCGAAGAAAGCGGGGACAGTTCCTTGATTGCGTTCATAAACTGGTCGGCGTACAAAGTTTCCCGTGCGATGGGGAAGGAATTCCATCTCATCCTGGAGCAGAAACGCGCGGGTGCGCCATGGACAAGCTCTCATTACCTGTTTGATTTCTGGGGCCAAACCCTACTAGAAGATTCGCGTGTCACCATTGCGCCACATGGGGTATGCGCGACCATTGCGACGGAGCAGTCTCTATTCCCTGCGCTGGTCGGGAACTCGTTCACGCTGCTGGGTATGAGCGATGGCAGGCTCAGTGGCAAGTACGACGAAAGTACCCGACGTCTGGTCATTCGTGGCCACCACATTTCTGTCCTTAACGGGCTTCTTTGGGTTGTCCTTCCGCACAGGAACAATTGCGGCGTTGACTATGCCAATACATCCCCGAAGTGCTCCGCGACAATCGTTGAAAACGTGGAGACACCAGAACACACTATCATGAAGGTCAGTGTTAGTTTAGCCGGCCGAGGAAGCTGGCAATTGTCGATCGCGGTGGCCAAGCCTGGGGAAACCGTCGATTTGCCATCACGGCCTCCTAGCCCACGGAAAAGGCGTGAAAGCGTCGGTCAGTACTCCTTTCCCGCGAACGAAAGAGAGCGCAGTGGCTCCACCACATCGCCGAGAAAATCTTGACTGCCTTACCCTCTGCTAATGTATGGTTAAGGTTAAACACTAATGGTAACATTTCAACTACAAAATTGTTTATTAAAATCAATTATACAAAAATATATTAAGATATAAATTAATAAAAAATATTATACTATTCATATTATACCTTAACCCTCTATTAATAAAAGAAGATTTAAAGGGCTTCTCGATGCATCTTCTGTTTTTTTTTTTTGACATAGAATACCATTATGTGCGTGATTCATCATCGCTTGTTGAAGACGACCGAGGTCTTCGTCACCAACCAAAAAAACATTAATATTTTTTAAATTAAAAAAATAGTAAAACTATCCCTTCTTCTTGGTGTTGTGTGCTGTTGTGATTATTAATTAAAATAATAATAAATAATTAATATTATTATTAGCTAATAAATTTATGAGATGAGGTGTATGTAATAATAATATAATTAAAAAAAAGAAGAAGAAGAATTGCGAAAAAATCTGCTTATTATTATTACACATATATTCCGTACTATACTTCATGCTCTATACTTTTACAGCAATAATTGACGATAACGCTATTCTTCTGGATTTAAACTTTAGGAGATAAAGGTTTGATACATTGATACGAAGGTACACAATCTAATACGTTTGTTGCGAGTCTGTTTGCGAGTATGTTGAGGGTGTTCAAGAAACAGCTTGTACCCACATCTTTGGCTGGGACGAGACGGTCTTGGAGAGGAGGAGCGCAGTACCCTCTTGGGAACAAGCGGTTCTTATGGTGGGGCAAAGGTGACAGCGGGGAAAGTGGGCACGAGAAGAATAATGATGGGGAAGGGAACGGTCGCGGCGAATCGGGCGCGAAAGACTCGGGGCGAAAAGAGCAGGGTGCAGACAGTGCGGTCGCCTTCGTTGGCGAAGGAGAGGACGCGCCAAAGCCACAGTCGGTGATGGCAGTCCCGTTAGTTAGACGCCCGTTGTTTCCACATGGGCAACACCATCCATTGAACGCTCACCACTTGCCCACTATGAGCGAATTGAAGAAAATAGGGAACAGTAGCGTTCCGTATGTCGGTGCGTTCCTTTACAAGGAAGAACACAGCGATGGAATGGAAGTTGCCCAGCCGTTAACGGACGTCTCTTTAGTCCACCCCATTGGTACCTTGGCCCAAGTGCACCTGGTGCCCCATCGACAGGACATGTTTTCTCCCGACGATGGGGAAACGGGCGATAAAGCTGGGAGTGTTCTTGTGAGGGGGCATCGGCGTGTGCGGATATTGGACGTTGCAAAAGAAGGGGACGGGGTGGTGTATGTCAACGTGGAACACCTCGATACCCCCCCCGTGATTGGGGCGGAGGAAATGAACCTTGTCACGGCCACTGGAAACGCCGTCATGGAAGCGATGCGCGACTTGATCAAAATTAACCCTGGCTTTCGGGAGCAGCTTTCGTTCATGTACACTCGTTTAGACCCAAAGCAAGACCCTGGGAAGTTTGCTGACTTTGTCGCGTCGCTCCTCACAGCGGGCCCCAACGAATTGCAAGAGGCGTTTGCAACGATGCCAGTGAAAGAGCGGCTGGACTGCGTGCTGATGCTGCTGATGAAAGAAATCGAAATTAGCAAGCTGCAAGACAAGATTCGGCAGGACGTCGAAGAGAAAGTTCAAGGAGAGCAAAGAAAGTACATGCTGCGGGAACAGTTGAAGTCCATTGAGAAAGAGCTGGGCATAAAAAAGGACGACAAAGAAGCCGTTGTGGGTAAATTTATGGAAAGGCTCGAGCAGCTTGAGGAGATTCCAGAGGACGCGAAAAAGGTCATCGACGAGGAGCTGGAGAAGCTTGCAAGTCTGGAGAAAAATTCCTCGGAGTTCAACGTCACGAGAAACTACTTGGACTGGCTTACGTCTATACCCTGGGGGGAGTTCAGCGACGAAAACTTTGATGTTGATGCTGGCCACAAGATACTTGAAGAAGACCATTACGGAATGGAAGATGCAAAGGAAAGGATTTTGGAATTCATCGCAATTGGGAAGTTGAAAGGGAACGTGCAGGGGAAAATTATATGCCTTGCGGGCCCACCTGGTGTCGGTAAAACTAGTATTGGAAAATCAATTGCAAGGGCTTTGAACCGTGAATACTACAGGTTTTCTGTAGGTGGGTTGGGCGATGTGGCAGAAATCAAAGGGCACCGCAGAACTTACGTCGGCGCAATGCCTGGGAAAATCGTCCAAGCCGTAAAGTCAACGAAGACGTTTAATCCGCTTATCCTTATCGATGAAATTGACAAGCTGGGCCGGGGGCATGCCGGTGACCCCGCGTCTGCGTTGCTAGAGTTGCTTGACCCCAGTCAAAACCAGTCGTTTGTTGATCATTACCTGGATGTACCGTTGGACATGTCAAAAGCGCTGTTTGTGTGCACTGCCAACAACCTAGACACTATCCCCGGCCCGCTGCTCGATCGGATGGAAGTTATAACTTTGTCCGGTTACGACCTTCCGGAAAAGGTTCAAATTTGTGAAAAATACCTGGAGCCCAAGGCTCGCGAAGAAGTTGGGCTTCAGGAAGGCAGTGCAGGAGTTCCATCCTCGATGGGCCTTGAGCGCCCTGCAACGGAATCCCTTATTCGGTGGTACTGTCGTGAAGCCGGTGTTCGAAATTTGCAAAAGCAAGTAGAGAAAATGTATAGGAAATTGGCATTCAAAGTTGTGAAAGAGAAACCTTCCGAAAGCGACGCTGGGTGGGCGATTACAGAAGATAAATTGACTGACTTTTTGGGGAAGGCGCCATTCTCCAGCGATCGTCTGTACGAGGAAGGAACTCCCCCGGGAGTTGTTATGGGCTTGGCGTACACTGCCATGGGGGGCTCGGCGCTGTACATCGAGACTGCAGGCATACATAACGAAGGCAAGGCCAAGAAGATGGGCGGAGAAGCACATTTGATGCGAACAGGTCAGCTGGGTGAAGTCATGAATGAAAGTTCGTCGATTGCAATGACCAATGCCCGAAAAAAGCTGCGAACGTGGGACCCATCAAACTCGTTTTTTGAAAATTCGAGGATTCATTTGCACGTGCCAGAAGGTGCGATCAAGAAAGATGGGCCATCTGCGGGCATCACAATGACAACCGCCTTGCTATCGCTCGCGATGGACAGGCCCATTCGTGGAGATCTGGCAATGACTGGGGAAATATCATTGACGGGTAAAGTGTTGCCTGTCGGGGGAATCAAAGAAAAGACTATCGCTGCGAGACGTGCGGGTGTGAACTGCTTAATTTTGCCGGCCGAGAACCAAAAAGATTTCGACGAATTGCCCGAGTATATACAGGAAGATCTCGAGGTTCACTTTTGCGACGAGTACGATGATGTATTTGATATTGCTTTCGGGGAAGATCGATTCTTTGACTTGTAATTTTAAAATTGTGACAGGTTGTGATCTTGTTGTGACGCTTAACAAAACACTAAATCATCCTTTTACTTGATATGATACTTTTGAATAAACAATATCTATATATTAACACTTGTCGCCAATCTTCAATCGTCGCACAATAATTCGATGAAATTTAAATTAGTAGTCCTAGTTTTTTTCGTCTATATTTTATTTTATATCATCAATCTACTACACAGTATCTACTATTTATATTACAATACATTCGATCTCTATTTTCATCTTCTGTGCTTCTTCTCCTCTCCTCTCCTCATCAAATACCATACCAATTATTATACGATAATAGCTGTATAATGTTAGTAATAAAGAAAATCGATTTTAACAACTCAACACAGCAGCTTTTTATTTTTATTATTTTTTATCATATTCTACAAAGTCTTATAATTTATTATCCCAAAATCCAAAAATTATTTAATAAATAAATAATATTTTTTATTTTAATTCCTTCTTTCTTCTTTCTTCTTCTTTCTTCTTTCAAAATAAACTAATAATGCTAGACACACCAACAACACACGTTGGCATGTTGAATGACAACAAATCAACAATCTCATCATCATCATCAAATCAATAAATAAATTAAAAATAATAAATATCACCACACAACAACAACAACCAACAAGAAAACAACACAACAACAACGACAACCGAAATAATTTTTCATTCTTTTCGTTGTTCTTCTTCCTTCTTATATAATTTTTAATAATAAAAAACAATAATAATATAATAAATAATACAAAAATTAATAATGACATGGAAAAAATAATAATGGGATTGGAAAACAATTTTGAAGTTAAAACACAAGTGAGACAGGCACATGCGTTCAAAGTGATTTTAAAGGCACAGGAATAGGCTGTAGAGAAAAGTGGTTAGAGGTGTTGTAAGTGTATTTTATTTGTAGTATTACGATATTGGATTTTTGAATGTAAGAAACCCCGTGTGTTGGGTCAGAGCTAAGTGTCTGCTTTGGGTTGGAGAAAAATATTAGAACTCGAGGACAAAAGCTTAGGGATTGCTTGTGTTGTAATGTCCATGCGTTGCTAAGTTAGGACTTTACTTCTCTGCTTAAGATGGATTACGACTCTCGAGATTACGGGGACAACGAGTACGTGTCAGGGGAAACCAAGGTCATCGACAAGAAGGCGGTAAAGGCGAAGTTGAAGAAGCTGTCGAAATATGCGAAAGAACAGAAGTTCAACAAAGATTATGGTGATATTGCGACAGAGTACATGAACTATGCAAAATACCTAGCAAGCGATGGTGAGCATGTTGAGGGCGGCACAAAAAAGTCCAGGAAATGCATCATGTGCAAAAAACGCCCGTGCACTGTTGTGTTTTTCCCTTGCAGGCACGCGTGCGTGTGTGAGCCGTGCAGGTCGGAGCACGGGATAGGGACTACCGACACTGCCGTCCGTGCCGCGTGGAGAGCGTGCCCTTTGTGTATGGATGAGATTAAGAAAGTATTGCCACGAGATGGGCGTGCAGAGGAAAAGTACTGGTCATGGGTGCATAGTGTAAAGCCACCCATTCCGTCGCATAAAGATTTTGCCAACAAGTTCAAATACGCGGGCAAAGTTCTGCAAGAAGAAGGAGCCGCCCCAACCGCGCGGAAGCGGCGTGGACGGCGAGAAATAGAATACGAGGACGGTACTGAGGGTTCGTCGGACGAAGATAGTTTCGAAGAAGGGGAGAGGGTCGTTTGGCGAATCAAAGAGGATTCTAACCCATGTTGTACAATAAATTAAAACGTATATTATTTTTTACACGGCACAAAGTGCTCGTGCTCTCTCGCGGTACGGTACAAATGGTTCTCCCTTCGGTATTTTACCCCCACGCGTGCAAAAGCGACGTGGAATGGAGCCGCCGTCGCCCTCCTATTAGCTGTCCTCCAGGCATGGTGGTCCTGTCACCACTCGTTTCCTTCTCTGATTCTCTAAGGAATCGTTCCTTCGTGCTGTCATCGTATGCAAATGTTCGGGTTGGTAGGACACCCACCGATTTTAGCATGTCGTGGGCGGTCCCACTTGCCTCTTCCTTCGTCCGAGTCAGGTCTTCCTCTGTCCGCACCAGGCTCTTCTGCGTCTTGCGGAGCGTTCGGGTCAATTTCACTTTTTCAATGCTTTGCCTTTTCGCAGTCTCCTCTAGAGACGCTATTCTCTGAGCCTGGGACGAAATTGTTTCGTTTAGCGCCTTTGAAACGGTGTGGTACTTTCTCTCTATGGTTCTCAACCTATCTTTCCATCTTTCCTCTATAATATTCCTCTCCACGGACAGTTCCTTCCGCACTTTCTCCACGGCATTTTCACCGGCAACTCTCGTTTTCCGGATTTGGTGTTTGTGCGAGTTCTCCTGCTCTTCGGCGGCTTTTGTGACTTGTGATACGTAAAACTCCATAGTAGTCTTCATTCCTTCTATCTGTTTCTCTAATGAGGCATTTTTTTCTGTCTGAACCAACATATCGGTTCGAACCTGCTGGCATTCCGTTTGTATCTTGTTCACTGCCAACGTTTGCTGGTCCAGCAAACTCTCCACCGATGCTGCATTTGTGCACGACTGTTTGTATTTATTGTACAAAACCTGAAGGTCAAACTTGCCTTCCTTTATTCGCTTTTGCATTTCCTCGAAAACTAGCGTATACCCCGTTTCAACCTCTTTAAAATGCTTCCCTATCTCCGTATTCTCGTGTTTCAACCGTTTGTTGTCTCTATAAATTTTCACAATTTCTTTATTAGTGGCAACGAATTTTTCTTTGTACCTTGTCAAGCTGCCTACTTGAAACTTTAGCTCACGGCTTTCTGCCTTAGCTGCCTCCATATCCTTTACCATTTTGTCGTGCTGAGACGCCACCTTTTTATAGTCGATGAACAATCTTTCGTGGGCTGCGCGTAAAACGTTTCCACTTTCTTCTAGGCTTTTTACAGATCCTTGGATGCCTTCATTCTGCTTGGCCAGGGAGTTTCGCTCATCTTCTAATTTTTGATACTTGGCAAACTGCACCTGGTTTTCTCTATTTACAGTGGCCGTTTGGTACAGCGACTCTTCGTGCTTCTTTCCAGTCGTCTCCAATTGCTGCTTCAAGACCCTATTCTCAGCTTCCTGCACCATGATTTGCGATTCCAGGTCATCAATTTTTTTTTCCAAAACAACTCGCTCGGCAGCAGACAGTCCAGCCTGTGACGGGCCTGCACCAGACTTTGACTTCACTCCACGGATAAGCCGCCCGTTGCTGTCGTACATTGTTCGGTTATTGCACACTCCCACTTTGCTCTCTGTGTTCGTGTGCAAGAAGAAACCTACATATTTTCCTTTTGCTCACACTTTAAGCAAAGGATAATTTAATAATAATGGATTAATAAAATAAATAAAAAAAAAAAGAAGAAAACATTTGTTGTTGTTACCAAGTAGAAGTACCGTAAGTAAGTAGAAAGTACGATGTATAATAATATCAGAGAACAGGTAGAATACGAAAAGCATATAGTAATGTAGCCAAAACCATTAGAGGTTAGAGTGAACCGGGCATTTCTTATTTTTGCTACGCTAACTCAATCAAACCACAGAGTAATATGATAGAATCCAATTGAGCTGAGCTGAGCTGAGCTGAGCTGAGCGTGCGTGTTGTTATTTTTTTCCTGTACTAGCTATTTATTAGCTTTTAGGCCAAACCTAACGTACTATTCCATGTCGCAAAGTCGCAAATTGCAAATTGCAACAGAACAAGTTCTTGTTTCATTTCATGTTTTATAGATACTTGAATTATGTTGGAGAAAGAAAGTTATTAGTTAGTTATTTATTACATGATATTATTTTATTCAATAGTCGTCTAACTAGTCTAAGATATAAAAAATATCCCCCCGTTCCGTGTCATGCTGCTTTTCTTTTTTAATTATATTACATGTATACTGGCCTGTATTAATAATTATCTGTATAACGGAAGAAATTACAATGAAATACCTGAATGATTTCCTGACTAATTAGTCTAGATAGTCGTCTCTTGTACGAGTTAATCGGTCTTTGTTCTTTCTTTGTCTTGCTTTATTTTTATTATGTTTCTGCTACTCTCCTACCACCCACACTCTGGCCCATTATTTGAATACTCATACACCATCTACCAGCTATGGCAAGAAAACAAAATGGCGGTATATTCTAGTTTAATGCTATTTCCATATTCTTAATTTTAAAATCTCAATTTAAGATGGCGATAAGAGAAAAAACAGAAGAACTGTTTAACTGCTAATTGGAAATAAATCAAGCAATCCGATCAAATGTACAGGATCACACCATTCAATTCAATTTAAAAAATGGAATTAACTAGGTGCAGGGCTAAACTGGCACATGTGATCGAATTCCACATCACACAAACTAATACGCAATGTTATATATATATTATAAAGAAACCTGGGGTGACATGTACGTACATTGCCAGCAGCGGAAGCGGTACTAAATTGTCTTTGTCCTATTTGCGTTCGGAAACGGAATTCGTCCAGTTTAAATTATTTTTGCAAATTTCTTTCATTTATGGCTGAAAATAGAACGGCTCGAACACCACTTAGCATTCATATATGAAAATATACCATCGGCCTTTCGTAAGAGCGTTTTATTTTTCATCGCAATCTTTTAATTCCTATTGTTGCTGATTCGATACATTTAAAAAAAAAAAAAGAATCATTCTTCACACACCGACTACTACGTACGTACGTAATGCTATGCTAGACTAACTACCACTCCTGTTGCAGGGCTTTCGATTTTCCTATTTATATTGATGCTGTGTAGTAGAGACTGCCAATATCTCTATAGCAATCAATTACACATTGTACTAGTGACAGCAATGCGTTCTTTGCTATTTATATGTTACTATTCCAGCTTTTGCATCTCTTTGCTGCAGCTACAGCTACAGCTAGAGCTACAGCAAGGAGGAGGCAGCAATCTTTCTTTCAGAGACTTTCCCCCCCATTTCTGTTATTGTTACGATCAAAGCCTGGGGAATATTGTACTATTTTGTATCGGACTTTCAACATTTTGAGAAGAGGAGAAACTTGGGAACGTAAATCAAGAAGTGGTCAACAGATCAGGAAAAGCGTAGATAGTAGAACTTACCAATACGCCATGGCCGAAAAGAAGTCGTCCGACGTAGACCCGAAGAAATGGATCGAGAGCAGGGTCCGGACGTGCTTCAAACACATAAAAAATGACAAGCTTAAGAAGGCGTTTGCCTCGGAACCCAACAAACAAAGTATGGAGGAATTCTGTTCGAATAAAATGGTTCCCACCCTGTTTTTTGTAGGCGATGCGCTTTTGGCCACGAACGAACTGCCGTCCAGTCTCCCCAAACGCCAGAAAGTTGTCTATTTTCTGAAACTCCAGATCACGGGCGAAGTTACGGGAGAAAATATCCTAGAAGAAGTTGCCTCTGGCGAGTTTAATGATAACATGGTTAACAACCTTGAAACTGTCCTGGAAAGAGTTTTTGTTCCGCTGGTCGGCAATCACGCAAACCAATCAAACTGGGGCGAAGTTGCATCGAAGGAAGTTACCGACAAGTTGCACTCTTTCTTGGCAAACGTCTCAATCACTCTCGGGCAAATGAGGGGAAAGGCCTGCCTTCCTCTCCCCCCGGTCGAACCGGCGAGTGGGAACTCAAATTATAAGGACCGCGTGCATCTGCTTGAGAGCGCCGTGATTACATGGACAAAACAGATCAAACAAATTTTGAAGCAGGACCCCGAATCCTTACTGAAAAAGAAGGACCACCCATCCCCGGAGGCAGAGCTTAACTTTTGGAAATTCCAGAGTATAAATTTGAACAGCATATTTGAGCAATTGCAAAGCGATGCCGTGAGAAAGGTTCTTCGGTTCCTCGATTTGTCAAAAAGTACGTACTGTACACCGTTCGCAAAATTGTGCAAAGAAGTCTTCTCCGCTCGCCTGGAAGCAAACGATAACAGGAAGTACTTGGAAACCCTGCGCGATCTATTTGGGCAATTGGACGAAGGGACAGCATTCACCGAGTTGACTAATTTATTTAAGCCGATCATGCACATTGTACTGTTGATTTGGAAGAGTTCCAAATACTACAATACCCCGTCTCGGCTTGTTGTATTGGTCCGCGAAATCTGCAACGGAATCATCAAGCAAGCGCGGAAATTTATAAGCGGTGAGCAAATTTTTGCACTCATCGAAGACGAGGAAGCAGGCCAGGCGGTAGAAAAATTGAAGGTCACGCTCCAAATCTGTGGGACGTTCAAAAGTACATACTTTGATTACAAAGCAACGGCAAACGCCGACTGTCCCGAAAACCCATGGAGAATACAAAATAATGCTCTGTTCATGCGTTTAGACGGCTTTTTAGAACGGTGCCACGACATCCTGGACCTGACACAAACAATAGTGCAATTTAGCAAACTTGGAAGGATAGAAATCGGAGGCACGAAAGGCAAGACCCTTACGAACAGCGTGGCTCAAATCTACTCCGATTTTCTTAGTGCGGTCGCAACGTTCGAAGCAGTAGACTATGACATCATGGATGTGGGCGCAAAGCGGTTTGACGACGACTTTTATGAATTTCGATGCAGGATCAAAGAGCTGGAGCGTCGTCTTGGTTCCCTCTTAACGCAAGCGTTTGATGATGCAGCTACCATTTACGGCCGTTTCAAGCTTCTGGATAGCTTTGAAGGGCTTTTAGATAGGCCTATCATACAGGACGAACTCGAGAAGAAGCATGTTTTGCTGGTGCAACAATACGGCACGGACTTAAAAATTGCCCAAGAACTGTTCATTGGCCAGCGAGATAGCCCGCCCATTCCAAACAATCTCCCTCCCATGGCCGGAGCCATCACTTGGTGCAAAGGATTGTCCGAAAGAATCAAGAAGCCGATGGCAAAGCTGCGACGGTTGAACAAGACAATTATGGAGCGGGAGGAGGCGAAAGAGGTTGCAAAGGTTTACCAGACTATAGCCGAAAATTTGGAGGAGTACGTCATTGCAAAAATAGAAGAGTGGAGTGGAGACGTGGAGAGCTCTTCCCAGTCTAAGTTGAAACTTCCTCTACTTCGACGAGAGAACAGTGACGCCACCGGAGGTCGACTGGTTGTCAATTTCGACCCTGATCTAGTCCGACTGCTCCGTGAAGTCAAGTATTTTCTTCTTTTGAACCTCCCAGTGCCAGAAGGCGCATCGCTAATTTACAAAAAAGCGGAAGTGTTTCGCACCCAAACAGGAAATTTGGATTTAATTGTAAATGTTTACAACAACATGTTAAATTCGCTTCTGCCCGTAGAAAAGCCGCTAGTCCAGCAATACATCACGAAAATCAACAAGACAGTCCAGCGTGGTCTGAAACAAATGAATTGGAAAAGTCATGGAATCGATCTGTTCATCACAGAAGCGATGGCAGATGTCCGGGCTGCTGACACCATTTTGTCGACCCTAAAAGCAAACCTGTCGAACATCGACAGCATTTTGCAAGAATGGAAAGTCCCTCTCCTAGAGCGCCGAACGGCAAAGCCTCTGATTCCCGGCGACTTTGCAAAACTGAACAAAACCCGGCAAACAGGTATTTATTCGAAAATCAAAGAAGGTGGAAAAGCAATCACAAAATTGCTTAAAGATAGCAACAAGATTTTGAAAGTCAGTCAAGGGCTACCAGATTGGAAGGCCTATGTTGATTTTGTGAACAACATAGTTGTAGACGGGCTTGCCACTGTTGTAGTCATGTCTATGGATTTCGTTGTTCAAAACACGGACGCCAAAATTATTTCCTCCAAAGGGCGGGTGCCCATGCTGGAAATTGAAATGGACTTGAAAGCGTCAAAAGTCGTTTTCTCTCCCGACCTGGGGCACACGGAAAAGAACAGCGGTTTGCGTGACATTGTCAACAGCTGGATTGAAGAATTTTACAAAATTGCAATGCTTTTCAAACGCCTTGATACCAACAGCGGTACGTACGTAAAAGAGTTACAAAACAATATGTCGATTCAAGGGGCTATTGCAGATATAAATGACATTTTGGATACGAATGACCAGAGCTGCAAAGAATTTAAACAAACATACGAGAACTACTCCTATTTATTCACCACCGATCTTCAAAGCACTTTCAAGGCATTTTTGGAGGAAGTCGGGACGGAAGTCCAACCGGGCCATATCGAGTACGACATAGAAAGATTTGACGAAGAAATCACCAGATACCGACAAGTGCAACAGGACATAGGAGAATTGAAGTCGCAAGTTGACATCGGCTGGGTGCGTGTCAACCCACAACCCATAAAACAGGCATTAGGTACATGGGCATCTAAGTGGTCATTTATGTTCACCCAATTTCTTGTTGATGACGTGTTAGGAAAGCTGCAAAAACTTTTCAATTTTATCGAGTCGGCGACGATTGGGTTAGAGCAGCCAGTCGTAGCAACAAACAAGGAGTCGCTGATGGACATTATGGGGCACATCCGGGATGTGAAAAAAGCCATGGATACCACAAAGGCGATGCTTATTCCTATCAAAATGTGCACAGCGCTATTAAGAAAACATGGCATAACGTTAGACAAATTAAAGGTAGGGAAATCAGTCGAAAGGGACGATGGAAAGACTGTGTTGACCGATGCCGTGGAAATATACGATTACCTTGAGCAGGCCCCAAGCGACTGGGACACTCTAGTAAACAAAGCTTTCGCAAAAAAGGAAGTAATTACCCCACTTCAAAATGCCGAAGTCGACAACATCAAGGACGAAATGGAGAAGTTTTTCCTCAAAATTCGCGCGTTTCGAACAGAATTCAGAAAGAATGCGCCGTTTGCATTCACTGGGCGTCCTCTAGCCGCGTATGAATCGATTGATTCGTACCACAATACTCTTAGTTCTTTGATAACAGAAGCAAATAGGCTCCAAGAACTTGAAGAATTGTTCGAGCTTCAAATTATACACTACCCTGAAGTTGCAGACACGCAACGCGATTTGGATGTATTGAAGCGAGTGTGGGATATGAAGGCTTTTGTCGAGCACACTTATTCCAGGTGGAAGACGATAGGATGGCACTCCATTGATACAGATTCTCTTTTGAGTGAAAACAAAGATATGCTACGATCGATAAAAGACTTTGGTACGACTTACCCCATTGCAAAACAATGGGGGGCCTACCGTGATGTGGAAGCTTTGGGAAAAGACATGAATGTTGTCCTACCAATAGTGGCTGAGCTCCATAGCCCTGCTATGCGAGCAAGGCATTGGGCGGCCGTCGCTAAGATAACCAAAGTTGAATCTATTGCCCCGGACTCTTTGTCTTTTTCAATGGAAGATTTGATTCAGTTGAATTTACAAAATTACGAAGACGATGTTCTGGAAGTAGTAGAGACCGCATCGAAAGAGCTGAAAATAGATAGGAAATTAAAAATAATCGAGCAAACCTGGGCTGGGTTAGCACTCGACTTCGTCCAATTCAAGGACAGCGAAGTGTCAGTAATTAAAATATCTGAAGAAATCATCGAAGAATTAGAAGCCCACCAGATGGAATTGCAAACAATGATCGGAATGGGAAAATTTGTTGCATTTTTTAGAAATAGAGTTTCTGGGTGGCAAACGGTTTTAGGCAACGTCGAAATGTGCCTGAAGCAGTGGAGTTCGGTGACAAAACAGTGGGCGGGACTAGAGGCCATATTTTTAGGATCGGCCGATATCAGAAGGCAATTACCAGAAGATACGAAGCGGTTTGAGGCAATCGACCAACAATTTAAAGATCTGCAAAAGGAAGCCGTCCTCGAAACAAATGTGGTACGTGCATGTAATGAAGACGGCCGAGTTGAACTTCTAACAGAGATGATGCAGAGCTTAGAGATGTGCCAGAAATCCCTGAATGAGTACCTGGACATGAAAAAGAAAGTTTACCCGCGTTTTTACTTCGTTTCCACGACTGCGCTGTTAGATATTTTGTCAAATGGAAACAATCCACCCAGAATCATGAGCCACTTTGGAGATTGTTATGGGGCGCTGAAAACACTATTGTGGGATGAGACGGCAGAGGACGAGACTTATGTGGCGACCGGTTGCTCCGCACAAGATGGGGAAATTTTAGAGTTTAGTAACAAATTTAAGATAACCGGTGCAGTTGAAAATTGGCTCAACGCGTTTACGGACCACTTGAAATCAGAGTTGGCCTTAACATTGGACCAGGCTGTATCGGCAGCAGTGCACTGGGACGACCCAGCGGAAAAATCACGTCATGAATGGGTTTTCGATTATCCGGCGCAACATGCTGTGGTGGGCACGCAGTTGTACTGGACGGAAGAAGCAGAAGCAGCATTAGATGAGTATGAAAATGGAACAGAGGATGCTGTTAAAAAGTACCTCCATCTTTGCACGAAGCGGTTGCAGAGTTTGATCAAACTGGTCCAAGGAAAGTTAAATAAGAACGATAGAAGAAAAATTATCACTGTCATCACTATGGATGTACACGGCCGTGATGTTGTAGGTGCGCTTGTGAAGGACAAAACGGAGGGGCCTTTGGCTTTCGCGTGGCAGCAGCAGATGCGTCTGTACTGGGAGCAGGCATCGCGAGATGTAGCTGCACGCATTTGCGACTTTCGAACAAAATATAGTTACGAGGCGTTAGGCAACGTAGGCCGCCTAGTTATCACCCCGTTAACAGATCGATGCTACATTACATTGACCACTGCTATGCGTTTGATGCTTGGGGGTGCCCCCGCTGGTCCGGCAGGCACAGGCAAGACAGAAACAGTGAAAGATTTATCTCGATGCCTGGCTCTGCCAGTATACGTATTCAACTGCTCGGATCAGATGAATTTTCAATCCCTCGGTGATATTTTCAAAGGTTTGTCGCAAACAGGGGGGTGGGGCTGCTTTGACGAATTCAACAGAATTTCTATTGAAGTGCTTTCCGTTGTTGCCACTCAGGTAGGAACTATTTTAGACGCCATCCATCACCTGGCCATCCCTGCTAATCGCACAGAAAAGTACAAAGAATTGCCGGCGGGGTGCCCGCCGTGTGTGATTGGGCAGTACGAATTCATGGAAGATGTCATCTCGCTTGTGCCAACAGTAGGAATGTTCATTACTATGAATCCCGGGTACGCTGGAAGGACAGAATTGCCAGAAAACATCAAATGTTTGTTCCGTTCGTGCGCGATGATTCGGCCCGACCTTGCTTTGATTTGTGAAAATATGCTTATGTCGGAGGGTTTTGTTGAAGCACGGCCGTTGTCAATTAAGTTTGTGACACTGTATGGCCTAAGTATCGAGTTGCTGTCGAAGCAGCCTCACTACGATTGGGGGCTCAGAGCTGTCAAGTCGGTTTTGGTGGTGGCGGGAATGCTGAAACGGCTATCTCCAGGCGACGCAGAAGAGCAAGTATTAATGAGAGCATTGCGTGACTTCAACACTCCAAAGATTCCAAGCTGGGATACTCCAATCTTTATGCGATTGATCCAAGATTTATTCCCTGCATATGCAAACAAGACTCCGAAGACGGTAGATGAGACCCTTAAGGCAGAAACAATACAAATATGTCCTTCGAAAGGGCTGCAACCTGATGAATCGTTTGTTGCCAAAGTAATTCAGTTTCAAGAATTGATGGATGTTCGGCATTCCGTGATGCTTCTGGGACCTGGAGGGTGTGGTAAGACCTCGATTTGGCGAACGCTCCGAGACGTGAAGAATATCGGCCATGAAAAGAAAAAAGTGTGCATTACGGAGGTTGTGAACCCAAAAGCAATTACCGTAAATGAAATGTATGGCTACATGACACTGTCAAAAGACTGGAAAGATGGCATTCTTTCCATTATTATGAGAGGTATGGCGAAGTGTGACCGTGACCTGGGATACACCGAATCGCAAACCCACAAATGGATAGTCCTTGATGGGGACGTAGATACGTTGTGGATTGAATCAATGAATACCGTGATGGATGCTAATAAAGTGCTGACACTTGTAAGTAATGAGCGAATTCCTTTGACCCCTGAGATGAGAATGGTCTGCGAAATGGATTCGTTGAAGAACGCTAGTCCAGCTACCGTTTCCAGGAACGGTATTTTGTTTATCAATGAAGCAGACATTGGATGGAGACCGATCGTAGATACGTGGCTTTCGCGCCAAGAAAATAAAAACGTTCAAAATTTTGTCCCTGTCTTGTTCGATAAATATATTGAAGAAATCGAAGACTCGCTGCGAGGAGAAATATTCTCCGTTGTTCCTGTACGGATTCTCACTAAAGTAGTTGCATTGTTGAGCATCTTGTCTTCAAAACTTGAAGACGCAAAAGAATCGAATATAACCCAGGAGTCCCTAGAACAGTTGTTTAGCTTTGGTTTGATTTGGTCTTTTGGTGGATCCCTTATTGACGACAAGTCGAATTCAAACAGAAAGAAATTTGGAGAGCTGTGGAAAAGTCTCTTCAAGCAGTCGAACCTACCAAAAGAGGCCCAGTGTTATGATTACACATACGACATTGACTCAAACTCCTGGACTCCATGGAGTGAGTACGTCGAAGTGTATTCATCCCAACCCATTGGTATTAACCCGGGAGAAATTGACTTTGCATCAATTTTCGTTGAGACCGTCGACACTGTTCGCATAAAGAATATAATGGGGCAGATCACCCGCCAAAACACCCCAATCATGCTTGTTGGCATGGCTGGTACCGGTAAAACCGCAATGGTCGAACAATTTTTTGCAACCAACGACGATAATAATGTTTTGAATACTACCATCAGTATGAACTACTACACCGAGCACTACTCGCTGCAGGCGCAAATAGAGAAGGTGATTGATAAGAGAAGTGGGAGAGTCTTTGGGCCAGCGTCTGGAAAAGTAATGACTTACTTCCTGGACGACCTAAACCTTCCGTACATAGAAGACTACGGAACTCAAAACGCACACTCCTTTTTGCGCATGTGCATGGATTTGAAAACATTTTACGATCGCATCGACTTGAGTTTTAGAAAGGAAATTGTGGACTGCAAGTATGTTGCCGCAATGAATCCGACAGCTGGGTCATTTACGGTGGCAGATCGTGTCCAACGCCATTTCCCAGTATTAGCATGCGATATTCCATCAGAACAAGATGCCA